>CM040621.1:56958283-56968575 GCA_022817965.1 Solanum lycopersicoides | reverse complement strand
TCGTGGGTTCGATTCCCACGGCTCCATTCTTCTTTTTAAATTTTCTCTTCTTTCACTCGCTGCCTGGAGGTCGTGGGTTCGAATCCCACGCCTCCATTCATGTGTTTAATTTATTTTACTCTTCTTTCTCCCCCAGCATCGCGAGTTTGATCCTCCCAGCCCCTCTTTGTTTTTCTATTCTTTTTGCGAACTCAGTAGCCAGGTTCGAATCCCCTTAGCCCCATTTCCCCTTTCCCTTCTCGCGAAATCAGTGGATAAGTAGTGAGGTCACAGATTCAAAACCTGGTGGCCTCACCTCTTTAAAAATGCATAAATTTCTAGATTTCTGGTTAAACTTTAGCCTAAGTAATAAGGCGTAGTTGCTGGAAATTTTTATCATTCCCCAACTCATTTTCATCAACGTTTTTCACATGATTCTCAAGGTGCATTCATAAATATTTTAACACATTTTTAGGCGTATCTTTCATAGATTCATTTATCTAAAAGAATGTTATTCAATCAACCATATTTCACTAAAATGAACATCACATTGTAACACACTTTCACACATAAAATACACAAGAGTTACATATCTTACACGACCCCAAAACAGTGGCCAAAGACACTGCCAACGTGCACACACACAGCCTCCTTTTTTGATCACACTTTGATTGTCATCTTCGTGATTTCCCGCACAAAACATATTCACATGTAATATAAACACATCATACACGCCTAAATCTACCAGCACAACATACCCATCCTACGAATTCGTTTGGGAGCTAGTGACAAGGACATGCAAAGGGGAACAACCTTAGTTTCAGAGTGAATACTTTGAATCGTAAGGGGCCTCTTGGGAAAGGACCAAGAGATAAGAAACCCATACCTTTTTTGATGTTGTTCAAGAGTGAAGTTGCTGCCCAAACGTTCCTCCAAACACGCCCAAATCACCTCAACGTACACACCACTCGACGAACACCTCTCTTTGCCTTGACGTTTTTGATTACTTTGATTTTCTTAAAAATTTTCGTGTGTTCTTCAAGTGTGAGAACCTTAGTCAAAGTTTCTGTTCTTCACGTTAATTTGCAGAGAGAACAAGACAGTTTTTTTCTTTTGAACGTGGAGAGGGTGTGTTAGACATGTTAGGAGAGTGTTAGCATAGGTTTAGGAGTCTTAGTTCAAGACTTAGTCAAAATAGGATTTAATATAATTAATACAAATCTTATTTATTTTAAATAATACGTGAAAGGACCATTTTATCCTTAATGAATCAGATTTTAATTGATTATTAAATCATCAATTCATTGCTTCTAGTGGGGCTCGAACCCGAGTGACACCCCATTTGCGAAAATGGGTCACTTCGGGTCGCCCCAACCCGAATTGCTCTCTTTAATTAAATTAATTAATTAATTAATTAATTCCTAGGGTAATTACGATATTACCCTTGCCTGGAAAAAACCATTTTACCCCTGGACCCTCAAAACTTAATATTTCTTCTTTTAAGTCCGGTAAAGACTCTTTCGATTAAATCTTCATTTTTGTGAGCCTCACATGGTTGGTTCTAACCTTTCCAAGCTCAATTAACTCCCCAAGTTAGTTGGATTAGTCGTATAGGGGTTCTGAGGTCTGGTTCTACGCGTATCAATCCGTGTGGACCTTGGTCCAATCATAAGCATTCTTGACACCTTAAGTAGTTTCTTATTCATTTTTTAGGGTTGTTACATTAACCTCACCTTAGGAACATTCGTCCAAAATGACACTACCAATACACATCGTAATGCCAGTCAGATCATAACAAATCACTATGCACAGTCAAGCAATAGCAACAAAATACGGAGAGATAAGGAAACATAGACTTAAAGTAGGAAGTCTAACCTCAAGAGTGAATAGATGAGGGTAGCGGGATCTCATGGCGAGCCTCCAGCCCACGTAGCACCCTCAACAAGATGATTTCTCCACAATACCTTCACTGTGGCAATCTCCTTGTTCCTCAGCCGCTTGACCTGTCTGTCTAAGATCTCAACATGTATCTCCTCATAAGACAAGTCTTCACCAACCCCCAAACCTTCAACAGGTAGATTGATGCTGGATCACCTAGGCACTTCTTCAACATAGAGACATGAAAGACTGGATGAACAGAAGCTAGCTCCGCAGGCAATGCTAACTCATAGGCCACCTCACCCACACGCTGTAGGATCTCATATGGCCCAACATACCTCGGACTCAGCTTCCCTTTTCTACCAAATCTCATCACCCCTTTCATAGGTCATATCTTCAAGTAAACCTGGTCACCAACATCAAACTCTAGGGGTCATTTTCTGTTATCAGCATATGACTTCTGCCGACTATAAGCAGTATCCAACCTGTCCCTAATCACTCTGACCTTCTATAAGGCCTCATGAATGATCTCTGGACCAAAATGGATGACTCTCCAACCTCGAACCACCCAACTGGAGATCTACACCTCCTACGTACAGTGCCTCAAACGGTGCCATCCAATGCTGGAGTGATAGCTATTATTATACGAGAACTCTATCAAAGGCAGATGGTCATCCCAGTTACCTCTGAAGTCGATCACACACGCTCTCAACATGTCCTCCAATGTCTGAATGGTGCGCTCTGCCTGCCCATCTGTCTGAGGATGAAAGGCAGTGCTAAGCTTTACCTGCGTGCCAAGCTCTTTGGAAAGATCTCCAGAAATGTGAAGTAAACTGAGCTCCTCTATCTGAAATAATAGACAAAGGAATCCATGCCATCTCACAATCTCATCAATGTAGAGTCTCGCATAATCCTCGGCTCTGTAAGTAGACTTCACAGGGATAAAGTGGGCAGACTTAGTCAATTTGTCCACAATAACCCATATGGAGTCATGCTGCCTCCTAGTCCTCGGAAGACCAACCACGAAGTCCATATTAATGGCCTCCCACTTCCAAGTCGGAACCTCAATAATATGAGTCAGACCACCAGGCTTAAGATGCTCTGCCTTAACCTGCTGACAATTAGGACACTTGGCCACATATTCTGCAATGTCTTTATGCCATCCCACCAATAAATCCGCTTAAGATCATGATACATCTTGGTGGAACCTGGATGTATGGAATATCTGGAACCATGGGCCTCTACAACAATCCTGGTCCGCAAATCATCCACATCTGGTACACACAACCTGTCCTGATACCTAAGTATGCCATCACCTCCCAAAGTAAAAGACTCATTCATCTTCATTAGTACTAAGTCCTTCAGCTCCATCAACACAGGATCTAGATGCTGACCCTGCTTGACTTCAATTACCAAGGATGATTTAGAACTAGGATGAACTGAAACATCCCACTAGTAGAGTCAACCAATCGCACACCCAGTTTGGCCAGTCTATGTACATATTTCACCAGCTCATTCTTCTCATCCTCAACGTGGCCTGTACTTCCCATGCTCATCCTGCTCAAAGCAACAGCTACAACATTAGCCTTACCTGGATGGTAGTGCACATTCATGTCATAATCCATCAACAGCTCCAACCATCTCTGCTGATGTAGATTCAACTCCCTCTGTGTGAACACGTACTGGAGACTCTTGTGGTCTTTGAATACATCCACATGCACTCCATACAAGTAGTGCCTACACAACTTTAGTGCAAACACCACAACTTCCAACTCTAGGTCATGAGTGGGATAATTCTTCTCAAGAACGTTGAGCTGTCTGGACGCATAGGCTATCACCTTACCAACCTGCATAAGAACACAACCCAAACCAACCCTAGATGCATCACAATAAACAGTGTAATTCTCACCACACTTAGGAAAAGTAAGCACCGGGGCTGAAGTGAGTATGTCCTTGAGCTCCTGGAAACTCCTGTCACAAGTCTCCGTCCACTAAAACTTGGATTTCTTCTTAGTCAAATTTTCAAAGAGGGCAGCAATGGGAGAAATCCCTCCACAAACCTGCAGTAGTAACCAGACAATCCCAAAAAGCTACGGATGTCAATGGGAGTAAGAGGCTTTGGCCAGTTCTTCACAGCCTCAGTCTTCCTGGATCAACCTCCACCCCTGATCGGACACAACATGACCCAGGAAGGTTACTGATCTCAGCCAGAATTCACATTTGCTGAATTTGGCATACAGTTGATGTTGTGTAAGTACCTGCAAGGTTAGTCTCAAATGTTGTTCATGTTCTTCCTTGGTCTTAGAGTATATGAGAATGTCATCAATGAACACTATGACGAAAGAGTCAAGGTATTCACGGAAGACCCTGTTCATAAGATCCATAAATGCAGCAGGTGCATTCGTGAGACCAAATGACATGACTAGAAACTCATAGTGACCATAACGGGTACGAAAGGCTGTCTTTGGGATATCTCCATCCCTAACTAAGATGATGGTACCCTGAACGAAGATCAATTTTTGAAAAGAAACTAGACCCTTGGAGCTGATCAAACATATCGTCTATTCTAGGAAGTGGATACTTATTCTTTATAGTGACTTTGTTGAGCTGCCGATAATCGATACACATTCTAAGGGTTCCATCTTTCTTTTTCACAAACAACACTGGAGCGCCCCAAGGGGATATGCTCGGCTGAATGAAACCCTTGTCAGTGAGATCTTTTAAATGCATCTTCAACTCTTTGAGTTCAGCTGGAGCCATTCTGTAAGGAGGAATTGAAATTGGTTTAGTATCGGGTTCTAAGTCGATACCAAAATCAATCTCTCGAGGGGGAGGGACTCCAGGTAAATCATTAGGAAATACATCTAGGAACTCACTCACTACAGGCACTGAGTCTATGGAAGGAATGTCATGATCTAGATCATTAACACTCACAAGATGACATAATAAACCCTTGGACATCATTTTATTGCCCTTTACGTTTGAAATCAAGAGGTTAGGACTACTCGAGTTGTACCCCTCCCAGACTAGCTCATCTTCCTTAGGGAAACAAAATTTGACCACTCTACTACGATAGTCCAAGCAAGCATAACAACTGTGAAGCCAGTCCATGCCAAGAATAACATCAAAATCATGCATGGGTAACACAACCAAGTCTGCACACATAGTCTTACCACTTATCACTATTGGGCAACCCTTGTATACTCTATCAGTTCTTACATTTTCTCTTAAAGGTGTACTAACCACTATAGGATCATGCAGAACTTCAGGCAATATCTCAAAAGTGAGAGCAAGCAAAGGAGTTACAAAGGAAAGTGTAGACCCTAGATCAAGTAAAGCATAAACAGAAGTTGAGAATACTTGCATCATACCTGTGACCACATCATCGGACTTCTCCTGCTCCTCCCTGCCCTTCAGGTCATAGAATCTGTTCCTCTTAGGAGGCTCGGCTGCTGCTGCACCCTGTAGATTAGGCCTAGGCTGAGCATTACCTCCAGATTTAAATATGTTCTGTGGGTAGTCTCTAACCATGTGTCCACTCTTACCGCAACTGAAACAGGCATTAGTGCCCTGTCTGCACTCTACACTGTGAGCTCGGCCACACTTAGCACAATTATTTTTAGGACGCTGCATTTCACCTCCATTGCCCTTCTTGGGCTCAGGTCTGCCTCCTCTAGGTGTTGTACTCCTCTGAAAATTTGAGTTCCTAGAACTCTGTTGCCCCTTCTTGAACCTGGGCTTCTCACGGACGCCAAAATTGTTTTTGTGGCCTCCATGGCTGGGACCTGCCTGATCTTGAGGCTTAGGCCTCCTAGCATCACAAACACCCCTCTTTTTACGGCTGTCCTCTACGTTCTGAACATGAACCATCAACCTGGAGAGGTCCATATTATCATGAAGCATCGCAGACCGACACACCTCCTCTAGATCTCCATTGATTCATGTGAGGAACCTGCTCATCTCATCCCTGCTCTTAGACACAAGGGAAGTAGCATACCTGGATAATTTAACAAACTTCAGTACTCACTTCATCCTTGCTATTAGATATTAAGGAAAGTAACATACATTGATAGCTTAACAAAGTTCAGGGAATACTCCCTAACTGTCATAGAGTCTTGTTTAAGGTTGATGAACTCCTCAACCTTGGATTCTCTCATCTCTCTGGGGAAGAATCTCTCCATAAATGCTGTCTTGAATAGCTCCCAAGTGACTGGAACTCCACCCAAAACTCGGCTATCTTGCCACATCTTGCACCAAGTCTATGCAACATCCTTGAGCTGATAGGAAGCCATCTCAGCCTTCTCAGTATCTGTGGCCCCCATAGCCACATGAATCTTATGCAACTCATCCACAAACTCCTAGGGATCCTCTGCAGTCCTAGACCCTGTGAAAATAGGAGGATTCATCCTCGTGAAATCCCTTAGCCTATCAGCCATGCTACGAACCGGGGGTTATCCCTCTGAACATTCTGTCGGTTCACCTGGGCAGTCATGGCCTGGGCCTTCATAGTGATGGCCTATGCCATTTGGGCCAGATATTCCCTCACCTCAGCATCAGTCAACCCAGCTGGGTTAACTGGCATAGCCACTCTGTCAAATAGAGCCTGGGGTGGAACCGGATTGCCCCCAGCAGCTGCACCTCCTCTCCTCTGACCAATAGCCCTCCTAGTATTCATTCTCTGAAAACAACAAAGATTGATGTTAGACACGCTCATAACACCAAGAAATTAAACTTTAGGACAAGCACGATAAGATCATAAAAAGGGAAGTTTTCCTACGCATCATGCAGTCTATAATCTAGGATAGTGGTGCACTTCACTACCATGCTTACAAACTACTCAATGTGGTTGATGTGAACTCATTATTCTTGGAATTAAACCTAGTGCTCTGATACCAACTTTGTCACGACCAAAATCTAGAGCCCAGACGAGACCGGCGTCGTTGACCTCTCGGAGGTCGCAGACAAGCCTACTTACGTCATTCATACTTCATCTAGGTTAATTTTAGAGGAAAATTTGAAACTTTTGTTTACTTAACATACTTGTTAAACATTCTTATCATTTCATAATTGTTCACCATCAACCATCTAACATTAAGAGATAAGCAACTAAAAGAAATAGATCAATAAGTATTAAGTGTATAATTGCCAAAATGGCCCAATACAAAGTCTGAATAAAAACAGGAAAGAAACACTAGTGGAACATGCTCCACTAGCTCAACTCTAAAACTAAGCTAGAATGTAAAACAGTAGCATCCTCGAAAGCATGAGGACCAACCAACTCCGGATGAATGTTGGACGTCCGGATAACTGCAACAATGATCCTGTAGCTCTATAGTCCACTTGTGCCTGCACCTAAAAATAGTATAGTTGTATAGGGTTAGTACACACTTGTACTACGTATAGGTATATGCAAGCACACACCAAGGACATGCATGAGAAAATATAGTTCTTTCCTAACAACATGATTATCGGAAGTCAAGTCAGTGGACTTGCCAAATTGAGATTAGGAAAGTTAGTGAACCTTCCAAATTTGGATTAGGAAAGTCATGCCATGAGAGTAATATGCATCATCATAAACATCATATTGCACATAGCACATAACATCTTCATATAGCACATATCATAACAAATAACACATAGCTTCTTTCATATCATTGATTCATATGCCATGAGACCTTGAAATCATGGACTTGACATTAAGACTTTCCAAAATGAGGGCTCAACATATGGGACCTCAACTAGGGAGTCTTCATTAGCAAACACAGAGTCTGCTTCATTTATTCATACGTACTTCATTTCATTTCGTTCATAGGCTAGTGTGAACACCAGCTATACCTAGGATGTAGTTTAAGACTTTCATCGGGTTTGATGTGCAATGATCAAGAATAACCTAGTGTCATTACTTGAGTCTAGCTCACCTCTTGATTATCCTATCCTAACACCTTTGGTACCATTCATTTCATTATGTGCATCATTTGAGGCTGTCTTCATTCATTCATTGCGAACTTTAACTTTAACTGACATAGATCATGTGAGCATCATGAAATCCAGTGTCTCCCTCACACCGAAAAGAAGTGGAATCACCGGCCAAAGGTACCCAATAACATGCTAGCTTACATGGGAATTTAACCCCGCCAGATCCCTATATTGGCAGTATAGGTTCGAAGACTAGGAGATATAAGGAGACCCATACCCGACAAGCCGGACAGTCTCATCTCATGAGAGTTACGTGAACCTTCGCCCTTCCCAAAAGAAGGCATCACCGCTCATAGCTAGCCTATTGGTGCTCAGTATAAAGTTCCATTTCATTCATCTCATACGTCATGTAAGCTGACTTCTAGTATGAGGATATCATAGCTCATTAGATGATTTCTCATCTCATCATTAGTATTAAGTGTGTTAATCTTAATACCTTCATTAGAGTGTTCATAGAGACTGGTCTCTTCATTATCTTACACTCTCATAGGTGAGTACATTTTGGTAACATTTACTTAGGCTCCTTTGAGATCACTCTCATCACTTACATTAGCCTCATATCATGTTGTCACCACATTCATTATCATTAGCACATTTGCTTTCCATAATTACTCACTTCTAGTTACGTGAATGTTCATCTTATCATTTCATTATTCGTCCCATCATATGCCAATGCACTTGGCCATCTAGTGTATCTTACACTCATATTTAACCTTTCAAGGTTCATCATTCCGTTACATACATCTTAGGTTCACATACTTTTGAACGTATGCTAGACTTATGTGTCTATACATACAAGCCATGAGACTTCATTCGTATTTCGTCTAAGTGATTCATATCTTCCTAAGATTATGTGATACAAGACTTATGTGTCTGTATATAGGCCAAGATCTTGATTTTGATCTAAGTAGGTGCCATTATTCTTGGATATTTTGTTCACGTATGACTTATGTATCAATACGGAAGTTTGGCAAGGAAACCCAAGTTTGAACCATTTGAATATCATTTATATTTTTCATTGGTTTTATTTATTATATTCATAACATTAGAACTCTAAATTAAATTTCAACATTAACACTGTATCCTTATTTTTCTACTTAGTTTTTCTCTTAAATTGGCCGAAGGGTTGTGGGTTCGTACCGCCACTACCTCTTTTTATTTTTCATTGATATTTCATTGCTCATTTTCGCCCAAACAAGAGGTTGTGGGATCAAACCCCCACATCCTCTTTGATTTTTATCATTTAATTCGCTGGAAATAGGGAGGTTGTGGGTTCTGACCCCCACAGCCTCCTTATTTAACTTAATTTCGCTGAGGCTTAGGCGAGTGGCAGTGAGGTTGTGGGATCGAACCCCCACAACCTCACTTTATTTCTTTAATTAAATTTTGATTTCCCCTTCCCAGCCTTGAGGTTGTGGGTTCAATTCCCACGCCTCCCATTCTTCTTTTTAAATTTTCTCTTCTTCACTCGCTGCCTGGAGGTCGTGGGTTCGAATCCCACGCCTCCCATTCATTTGTTTGATTTATTTTCCTCTTCTTTCTCCCCCAGTATCGCGAGTTCGATCCCCCCCCAGCCCCCCTTTTTTTTTTTTCTTTTTCGCGAACTCAGTAGGCAAGTTCGAATCCCTTTAACCCCATTTCCCTTTTCCCTTCTCGCAAAATCAGTGGCTAAGGAGTGAGGTCATAGGTTCGAAACCTGGTGGCCTCACCTGTTTAAAAATGCATAAATTTCCAGATTTCTGGTTAAACATTAGCCTAATGTAATAAGGCATAGTTGCTGGAAATTTTTATCATTCCCCAACTCATTTTCATCAACGTTTTCACATGATTCTCAAGGTGCATTCATAAATCATTTTAACACATTTTTAGGCGTATCTTTCATAGATTCATTTAGCTAAAAGAATGTTATTCAATCAACCATATTTCACTAAAATGAACATCACATTGTAACACACTTTCACACATAAAATACACAAGAGTTACATATCTTACACGACCCCAAAACAGTGGCCAAAGACACTGCCAACGTGCACACACACAGGCCTCCTTTTTCAATCACACTTTAATTGTCATCTTCGTGATTTCCCGCACACAAACATGTTCACATGCAATATAAGCATATCATACACGCCTAAATCTACCAGCACAACATACCCATCCTATGAATTCGTTTGGGAGCTAGTGACAGGACATGCAATGGGGAACAACCTTAGTTTCGGAGTGTATAGTTTGAATCGTAAGGGGGCTGTTGGGAAAGGGACCAAGAGAGAAGAAACCCATCCCTTTTTTGATGTTGTTCAAGCGTGAAGTTGTTGCCCAAATGTTCCTCCAAAACACGCCCAAATCACCTCAGCGTACACACCAGTCGACGAACAACCTCTCTTTGCCTTGACGTTTTTGATTACTTTGATTTTCTAAACTTTTCGTGTGTTCTTCAAGTGTGAAGAACCTTAGTCAAA
>CM040621.1:56810149-56958258 GCA_022817965.1 Solanum lycopersicoides | reverse complement strand
AAACAATTTTGAGGCTAAAGGTAAGGTTGAACTCACCGAAGACCATTTTAGATCGCAGAACCCATTTCCTTGGTTATTATCCATGCAGGGAACGGTGGTTTATCTAAGAAATTATGTGGAAAAAAGCCTAATTTTAGGTATTATGATCTTGGTTTGGTCTAGCGAGGTAATTGGAGTTTTGCTTATAATTTGAATAATTAACCGGTTGATTGTGCATCCTTGTGTATCTTCATTTGTGTAGATATAGAAAAAGCGGAAAGAATCTAGGAAAGGGAAGATTTCCAAGCTTCCATAGGGATTCAAGGCATGATTCGAGTAGGTGTATGGTTGTGATTCTTTGATTTTTTGTTGATATTTACACTTGATTTGCTTTGTTGTGATACTAGTATATTATGCATGTTGCAATATTGATCATAGATTCGAAATGAGATATATGAATATCGATACGATGAACTGCATGAATTGCAATGGGTGATATTGAATGCTATTGTGCATTTGTGATTAGGAATGTGGCTTCCACGTTTCCTTAAATAATTAACTCTTGATTGAATTACCACGTGCTGGCTGTCCCTCAAATGTTGCTAATAGGGATTATGGTTTCCCACCATTTCGGCATAAAAAATGCGATCAAAGATTGCCACGTCATGGCCATGCTAACCGATCTGGACTTTGTGGGTTCGCTCTGTCCGAAAGTCCAACTATGTGATAAAACATGTGAATTGTGATGTTGATTCTATGATACTATTTGAATATGTTTGAGTTATGCATGTGTTTTATAACGTTTTTTTGTAATTGCTTGTTTATGTTACACTAGTGGGATATCTGCGTTGATCTTACAAAGTACATGGTTTGTTGGTTTGGATTGTACTTATTCTGCACTTTCTCTTATTTTGTTGTGTACAGGCATCTTCACACGTCTATGGTATGGGAGATCCCCGCTTAGAGAGATCGATGAATCGCTTTGGAATTCAAGGATGAGCTAGTTCTTCCTGGCTACCTTGAGTTCTTCTTGTTTGGCAGTCACTACTTTCGGACTCGACTACTGGTTAAGTTGTGTTGTTAGTGTTCGGGGTTCTAACCCCTGTTCTTAGACTTATCGTTGTCTAGAGTTTTTGTACATTGACTTGAGCGTTCTATGCTATATTTTTGGCATTATTTATTTTATTTTAAAGTTTCTTCCGTAACTTAAATACTTGAATTTTTAGAGTAATTTCTTTAGTTAGATTATAGTATTGTTTCATCCTACTGGAGGCAGTTAAGTTGGGGTTCAAATCATGAAAATTGGTTGCTGACAAATTTGTATCAGAGTTTGGGTTCGTTGATCTCATGTAACAAAAACAGTCTAGTAGAAGTTTGCGGAAATGTTACGTCGTCTGTACTTTACTTTGAGAGACTGATAGGACTTTTAGGAAAAATCACCTCTTGCTACCCTTTCGCTACTATGACTTTGAATTTCCAATGGTAATCTAGGTTATACAACTTGTATCTTTCCTCCTTCAATCAATGGCGGAACTAGGAGTAGCAAAATCAGTGGAAACACTATAACTAGCAAGAGAGGAGGTGTATAGATTCACGATAGATTTTGAATAGAGTTACCATTCTGAAACAAGTAGCCATTTCCTCGGCATAGGATGACAGGTTTGACCAATGCAAGGTGCATAGGCTTTCTCTATGATTTATTTAAGCATCTGGTACATATCATATAAAGAATGATGGCGTTAAGTATTTGGAGTTTTGCGACCAAGTTAGGCTATTAAAATTAGCAGTTTTATAGGGCTTCCTGTCTACTATCTGTCCCTTGTGGATAGGGAGGTTGAATTCCAATTGGCATATCCTGATTTCCAATTAGTATCTCTACAAAGTGGAATTAGATGGTGGAACACAAGAAGAACAATTGAAACTTGAAGGGAAGGTTCCAATTGTATATGTCCTTCAGGGAATCAATATTTAAGGCATGTGCTAATCAGTAACAATGCATTCTCTGCACAGAAAAAATGAATTAAATAATTTAGACTTGATCGTGAATTGTATCTTGCAACGGTGAATGGTATGATTCTAGTTTGCTCTCAAATTAAACATGAATTTAAAAGGGGGTTGTATTATTGAAATTCTTTGAATGGATTATGGTTGCACCAGTTTTGCTTGCACGAATGTGATATGTGCAAGGTGTTGTCTAAACGGGTTGAAAGCGTCGTGCGCCTGTTGTAACCATTTTAAGTGTACGTGGACAGGTGTAAAAGGAAAACATCATGGAGATTAGTCAAGGGGCTAGATAAAATTATGATGAGGGTTTGTCCCCCGAAGAGAAATCTTTGATGTGTTAGAGACCAACTTAGAATGGTTAGTGTGAATATCGAGAGTGAATCTCTGGTAAGAGTTGTAGTTGTAGTGTTGAATGCCTAACGTAAGTGAAAGTGGTAGAACATAGAACATGTTGTCGCTTAAGAGGACTCGAGGTAACTAATGGTTTGTTCCTAGCTATGGGGATTATTCCAAAGCGTGCTAAGTAAAGCTAAATGCTGTCTGGAAATACAAAAGAGAAAACCCAGAAAATTAGTTGCGCTTTGGTCTATTTTCGTTATTAGTCACTCGGAGCAGGATTATTTCCGGCAAAGGAGCGAGTCGCAGTAAAAGGCAGTGATCTTGTCCATCTTTACTATACTGCCTGCCGAGCTTGGGTGTCTAGATTGTGAGCGGCGATTTCTTCCTGTTAGATTAGGACAGGGCGCAGACAAAATCTCAAGCCATGTCTCCCTTTGCTAACAACCCTAAAAAAATGAATAAGATAATTACTTAAGGTGTCAAGAATGCTTGCGATGTGACCAAGGTTCACCACGCGATTGATCACGGGCGGTAGAACAAAGACCTCACGACACCCCTACTACGACAGCCAAACTAACTTGGGAGTTAACTTGAGCTTGGAAAGGTTGGAAACCAACCATACGACCTGTGGAGGCTCACGAAAATGAAGATTAATCGAAATAGTCCTTACCGGACTTAAAGAAGAAATTTCTTATGCTCTTGAGGGGCTCGCACGGGGTAAAATGGTCTTTTCCAGGCCACAGGGTAAATTATACGTAATTTACCCTATGGACATTAATTAATAATTAATTAGTTGAAATTAAAGCAGCCAGTAATCTCGGGTTGGGCCGACTCGGAAGTGACCCAGTTTCGCAAAATGGGCAGGTGTCCATGTCTGTGCGGCAGACAATCGCCCACTACATAGCATATAGAACTCTTCATGATGGTTAATTCTATCAGTATTAAAATCTGATTCACTTGAAGGGTGTAGAGAGTCCTTTGCACGACTCTTATTTAAAATAAATCAAGGTGTATTATTATATTAAATTCCTATTTTGACCTAAGGTCTGCGAACTAAAGACTCACTAAAACCTAGTGCCGAACTCTGACCTTAACGCGTTATAGTCTAATACATCCCCACCCCTTCTCCGTTCAAAAAAAGAGCGAAATATACTCTTCTCGTTCTCATGCCGAAATTAACCGCTGAAGAACAGAACACTCCTTAGACTAAAGCTTCTTGACACACATTGCGAAGAACACACGAAATTTAGAAAATCAAAGTAATCGAAAACACGTCAAGAGCAAAGAGAGGTGTTCGTCGACTGGCTGTAGTACGCTGAGGTGATACTCCTGGTGCGTGTTTGGAGGAGAAGACATCTTGCGGCCAGCACACTTCACGCTTGCAACAACATCAAAAGAGGGTCTCGACTTCATCTACACATGCGGTACCTTTCCCAACAGCTTCGCCTTACGATTCAACACTAATTAGCACTCCGAAACTAACGGTTTGTTCCCCAATGTGCATGTCCTGTCCTCAAGCCCACGAACTTCATCAGGAATGGGTAATGTGTGCTGGTAGATTTAGGCGCTGTAATGATATGGCTGTATATTGCCATGTGAACACTGTTGTGTGCGGGAAATCTACGAACCATGCCATATTCCGGTAATCAGATTTCTACAGCTACTGCTGATTGAAAAAGGAGGCTGTGTGTGTGGCCCTATGCGAACTGTGCCTTCTGGCCACTTGTTTTGGACGCGTCAGATAAGATATTAACTCTTGTAGTAGTTTAATGTGTGAAAGTGTGTTACAAATGTGATGTTTCATTTTATCGTGGAAATATGGTTGACTTGAATAACATCTCTTTAGCTACAATGAATCTAATGAAAGATACGCTAGTCTGAAAATGTGGGGTTAAAAATGTTATATCTCTGAATGCATCTTGCAGAGATTCGATGTGAAAACGTTGAGGAAAATGAACGTTGGGGATTAAAAATTCTCCCAGCACATATCGCCTGTGATTACACTAGGCTTACTGTTTAACACGCAGAAATCTTGGACAATTATGCATTTTTAAACAAGGTAGTAGGCACCCAGTTTCGAACCTATGAGCCTCATCCTTAGCCCACTGATTTTGCGAGAAAGGGGAAAAAGGGAAATGGGGTTAACTGGGACTTCGAACTTGCCTATGAGTTCGCGAAAAAGAAAAAAAAAAACAAGGGGGCTAGGGGGGGGCGTATCGGAACCTCGCGATGACTGGGGGAGAAAAGAAGAGGAAAATAAATAAACAATGAATGGGAGGCGTCCGGATTCGAACCCCACGACACCTCCAGGCAGCGAAGGTGCAAGAAGCAGAAAATTTCAAAAGAAGAAGGGAGGGTGGAATTGACCACAACCTCAAGCGCCTGCGGAAGGAAGCCAAATAAATTTAATTGAACAGAAAATCAAGTGACTTGGGGATTTGCGCGAGAAGGTGCGCCCGGGCTACTTCTCGAAAACTACCCGTCGCACCTCACGACCACTCCACAAGCTCCAAGAATAGGGGTGCCACTTCCATCCTTTCCAGCGAATTAAAATGAATAAAAATCAAAGAGCGATGTGGGGGTTGATCCACAACCTCTTGTTTGGCGAAAATGAGCAATGAAATATCCATTGAAAAATAAAAAGAGAGTGGCGGTACGAACCCCACAACCCTGTCGGAATTAAGAGAAAAACTAAGTAGAAAAATAAGGATACGACGTGTTTTAATGTGTGAAATTTAATTAGAGGTCTAATGTTAATGAATATATAATAAAACCTAATGAAACTATAAATGAATTCAAATGGTTAAACTTGGTTCCTTGCCAAACTTCGTATTGATATCATAAGTCATAGTGACAAAATATCCGAAATAATGCCCTACTTAGGATCAAAATCAAGATCTTGGCCATATACAGACACATAAGTGCGTGTGAGTAACTAATCTTGGAGATATGAATCATTAGACGAAGAGTAGCGAATGAAGTTCCATGGCTTTTGTTAGACACATAAGCGTGCATATCGTTCAAAAGTATGTGAACTACAGATGTACTGTAACGGAATGAATGAACTTGAAAAGGATTAAATATGAGTGTAAAGACTCACACATCGGAGAATGGCCACAGTGCATTGGCATATGATGAGACGAATAATGAAATGATGAGATGAACATTCACGTAACTAGAAGTGAGTAATTATGGAAAGCAAATGTGCTAATGATAATGAATGTGTGACAACATGATATGAGGCTAATGTAATGATGAGAGTGATCTCAAAGGAGCCTAAGTAAATGTTACCAAAACGTACTCACCTATGAGAGTGTAAGATAATGAAGAGACCAGTCTCTATGAACACTCTAATGAAGTATTGAGCTTAACACACTTAATACTAATGATGAGATGAGAAATCATCTAATGAGCTATGATATCCTCATACTAGAAGTCAGCTTACATGACGTATGAGATGAATGAAATGGAACTTTATACTGAGCACCGATAGGCTAGCTATGAGCGGTGATGCCTTCTTTCGGGAAGGCGAAGGTTCACGTAACTCTCATGAGATGAGACTGTCCGGCTTGCCGGGTATGGGTCTCCTTATATCTCCTAGTCTTCGAACCTATACTGCCAATATAGGGATCTGGCGGGGTTAAATTCCCATGTACGCTAGCATGTTATTGGGTCACTTTGGCCGGTGATTCCACCTCTTTTCGGTGTGGGGGAGACACTGGATTTCATGATGCTCACATGATCTATGTCGGTTAAAGTTAAAGTTCCCAATGAATGAATGAGCCAGCCTCAAATGAAGCACATAATGAAATGAATGTACCAAAGGTGTTAGGATAGGATAATCAAGAGGTGAGCTAGACTCAGTAATGACATTAGGTTATTCTTGATCATTGCACAGCAAACCCGATGAAAGTCTTAAACTACATCCTAGGTATAGCTGGTGTTCACACTGGCTATGAACGAATGAAATGAAGTACGTATGAATGAATGAAGCAGACTCTGTGTTTGCTAATGAAGACTCCCTAGTTGAGGTCCCATATGTTGAGCCCTCATTTTGGAAAGTCTTAATGTCAAGTCCATGATTCAAGGTCTCATGGCATATGAATGAATGATATGAAAGAAGCTATGTGTTATTATGTTATGATATGTGCTATATGAAGATGTTATGTGCTGTGTGCAATATGATGTTATGATGATGCATATTACTCTCATGGCATGACTTTCCTAATCCAAATTTGGAAGTTCACTAACTTTCCTAATCTCAATTTGGCAAGTCCACTGACTTGACTTCCATAATCATGTTGTTAGGAAAGAGCTATTTTTCTCATGCATGTCCTTGGTGTGTGCTTGCATATACCATACTTAGTACAAGTGTGTACTAACCCTATACAACTATACTATTTTAGGTGCAGGCACAGGTGGACGATAGAGCTACAGGATCATTGTTGCAGTTATCCGGACGTCCAGCATTCATCCGGAGTTGGTAGGTCCTCATGCTTTCGAGGATGCTACTGTTTTACATTCTAGCTTAGTTTTAGAGTTGAGCTAGTGGAGCATGTTCCACTAGCGTTTCTTTCCTGTTTTTATTCAGACTTTGTATTGGGCCATTTTGGCAATTATACACTTAATACTTATTGATCTATTTCTTTTCAGTTGCTTATCTCTTAATGTTAGATGGTTGATGGTGAACAATTATGAAATGATAAGAATGTTTAACAAGTATGTTAAGGAACAAAAGTTTCAAATTTTCCGCTAAAATTAACCTAGATGAAGTATGAATTACGTAAGTAGGCTTGTCTGCGACCTCTGAGAGGTCAACGACGCCGGTCTCGTCTGGGGTCTAGATTTGGTCGTGACAAAGTTGTATCAGAGCACTAGGTTTAATTCCAAGAATAATGAGTTCACATCAACCACATTGAGTAGTTTGTAAGCATGGTAGTGAAGTGCACCACTATCCTAGATATAGAGACTGCATGATGCGTAGGAAAACTTCCCTTTTTATGATCTTATCGTGCTTGTCCTAAAGTTTAATTTCTTGGTGTTATGAGCGTGTCTAACATCAATCTTTGTTGTTTTCAGAGAATGAATACTAGGAGGCTATTGGTCAGAGGAGAGGAGGTGCAGCTGCTGGGGCAATCGGTTCCACCCCAGGCTCTATTGACAGAGTGGCTATGCCAGTTAACCCAGCTGGGTTGACTGATGCTGAGGTGAGGGAATATCTGGCCCAAATGGCATAGGCCATCACTATGCAGGCCCAGGCCATGACTGCCCAGGTGAACGACAGAATGTTCAGAGGGATAACCCCCGGTTCGTAGCATGGCTGATAGGCTAAGGGATTTCACGAGGATGAATCCTCCTATTTTCACAGGGTCTAGGACTGCAGAGGATCCCAGGAGTTTGTGGATGAGTTGCATAAGATTCATGTGGCTATGGGGGCCACAGATACTGAGAAGGCTGAGCTGGCTTCCTATCAGCTCAAGGATGTTGCATAGACTTGTGCAAGATGTGGCAAGATAGCCGAGTTTTGGGTGGAGTTCCAGTCACTTGGGAGCTATTCAAGACAACATTTATGGAGAGATTCTTCCCCAGAGAGATGAGAGAAGCCAAGGTTGAGGAGTTCATCAACCTTAAACAAGCTCTATGACAGTTAGGGAGTATTCCCTGAAGTTTGTTAAGCTATCAAGGTATGTTACTTTCCTTAATATCTAATAGCAAGATGAAGTGAGTACTGAAGTTTGTTAAATTATCCAGGTATGCTACTTCCCTTGTGTCTAAGAGCAGGGATGAGATGAGCAGGTTCCTCACATGAATCAATGGAGATCTAGAGGAGGTGTGTCGGTCTGCGATGCTTCATGATAATATGGACCTCCAGGTTGATGGTCATGTTCAGAACGTAGAGGACAGCCGTAAAAAGAGGGGTGTTTGTGATGCTAGGAGGCCTAAGCCTCAAGATCAGGCAGGTCCCAGCCATGGAGGCCACAAAAACAATTTTGGCGTCCGTGAGAAGCCCAGGTTCAAGAAGGGGCAACAGAGTTCTAGGAACTCAAATTTTCAGAGGAGTACAGCACCTAGAGGAGGCAGACCTGAGCCCAAGAAGGGCAATGGTTGTTAAATGCAGCGTCCTAAAAATAATTGTGCTAAGTGTGGCCGAGCTCACAGTGTAGAGTGCAGACAGGGCACTAATGCCTGTTTCAGTTGCGGTAAGAGTGGACACATGGTTAGAGACTACCCACAGAACATATTTAAATCTGGAGGTAATGCTCAGCCTAGGCCTAATCTACAGGGTGCAGCAGCAGCCGAGCCTCCTAAGAGGAACAGATTCTATGACCTGAAGGGCAGGGAGGAGCAGGAGAAGTCCGCTGATGTGGTCACAGGTATGATGCAAGTATTCTCAACTTCTGTTTATGCTTTACTTGATCTAGGGTCTACACTTTCCTTTGTAACTCCTTTGCTTGCTCTCACTTTTGAGATATTGCCTGAAGTTCTGCATGATCCTATAGTGGTTAGTACACCTTTAAGAGAAAATGTAAGAACTGATAGAGTATACAAGGGTTGCCCAATAGTGATAAGTGGTAAGACTATGTGTGCAGACTTGGTTGTGTTACCCATGCATGATTTTGATGTTATTCTTGGCATGGACTGGCTTCACAGTTGTTATGCTTGCTTGGACTATCGTAGTAGAGTGGTCAGATTTTGTTTCCCTAAGGAAGATGAGCTAGTCTGGGAGGGGTACAACTCGAGTAGTCCTAACCTCTTGATTTCAAACGTAAAGGGCAATAAAATGATGTCCAAGGGTTTATTATGTCATCTTGTGAGTGTTAATGATCTATATCATGACATTCCTTCCATAGACTCAGTGCCTGTAGTGAGTGAGTTCCTAGATGTATTTCCTAATGATTTGCCTGGAGTCCCTCCCCCTCGAGAGATTGATTTTGGTATCGACATAGAACCCGATACTAAACCAATTTCAATTCCTCCTTACAGAATGGCTCCAGCTGAACTCAAAGAGTTGAAGATGCATTTAAAAGATCTCACTGACAAGGGTTTCATTCAGCCGAGCATATCCCCTTGGGGCGCTCCAGTGTTGTTTGTGAAAAAGAAAGATGGAACCCTTAGAATGTGTATCGATTATCGGCAGCTCAACAAAGTCACTATAAAGAATAAGTATCCACTTCCTAGAATAGACGATATGTTTGATCAGCTCCAAGGGTCTAGTTTCTTTTCAAAAATTGATCTTCGTTCAGGGTACCATCATCTTAGTGTTAGGGATGGAGATATCCCAAAGACAGCCTTTCGTACCCGTTATGGTCACTATGAGTTTCTAGTCATGTCATTTGGTCTCACGAATGCACCTGCTGCATTTATGGATCTTATGAACAGGGTCTTCCGTGAATACCTTGACTCTTTCGTCATAGTGTTCATTGATGACATTCTCATATACTCTAAGACCAAGGAAGAACATGAACAACATTTGAGACTAACCTTGCAGGTACTTACACAACATCAACTGTATGCCAAATTCAGCAAATGTGAATTCTGGCTGAGATCAGTAACCTTCCTGGGTCATGTTGTGTCCGATCAGGGGGTGGAGGTTGATCCCAGGAAGACTGAGGCTGTGAAGAACTGGCCAAAGCCTCTTACTCCCATTGACATCCGTAGCTTTTTGGGATTGTCTGGTTACTACTGCAGGTTTGTGGAGGGATTTTCTCCCATTGCTGCCTCTTTGAAAAATTTGACTAAGAAGAAATCCAAGTTTTAGTGGACGGAGACTTGTGACAGGAGTTTCCAGGAGCTCAAGGACATACTCACTTCAGCCCCGGTGCTTACTTTTCCTAAGTGTGGTGAGAATTACACTGTTTATTGTGATGCATCTAGGGTTGGTTTGGGTTGTGTTCTTATGCAGGTTGGTAAGGTGATAGCCTATGCGTCCAGACAGCTCAACGTTCTTGAGAAGAATTATCCCACTCATGACCTAGAGTTGGAAGTTGTGGTGTTTGCACTAAAGTTGTGTAGGCACTACTTGTATGGAGTGCATGTGGATGTATTCAAAGACCACAAGAGTCTCCAGTACGTGTTCACACAGAGGGAGTTGAATCTACATCAGCAGAGATGGTTGGAGCTGTTGATGGATTATGACATGAATGTGCACTACCATCCAGGTAAGGCTAATGTTGTAGCTGTTGCTTTGAGCAGGATGAGCATGGGAAGTACAGGCCACGTTGAGGATGAGAAGAATGAGCTGGTGAAATATGTACATAGACTGGCCAAACTGGGTGTGCGATTGGTTGACTCTACTAGTGGGGATGTTTCAGTTCATCCTAGTTCTAAATCATCCTTGGTAATTGAAGTCAAGCAGGGTCAGCATCTAGATCCTGTGTTGATGGAGCTGAAGGACTTAGTACTAATGAAGATGAATGAGTCTTTTACTTTGGGAGGTGATGGCATACTTAGGTATCAGGACAGGTTGTGTGTACCAGATGTGGATGATTTGCGGACCAGGATTGTTGTAGAGGCCCATGGTTCCAGATATTCCATACATCCAGGTTCCACCAAGATGTATCATGATCTTAAGCGGATTTATTGGTGGGATGGCATAAAGGACATTGCAGAATCTGTGGCCAAATGTCCTAATTGTCATCAGGTTAAGGTAGAGCATCTTAAGCCTGGTGGTCTGACTCATATTATTGAGGTTCCGACTTGGAAGTGGGAGGCCATTAATATGGACTTCTTGGTTGGTCTTCCGAGGACGAGGAGGCAGCATGACTCCATATGGGTTATTGTGGACAAATTGACTAAGTCTGCCCACTTTATCCCTGTGAAGTCTACTTACAGAGCCGAGGATTATGCGAGACTCTACATTGATGAGATTGTGAGATGGCATGGGATTCCTTTTTCTATTATTTCAGATAGAGGAGCTCAGTTTACTTCACATTTCTAGAGATCATTCCATAAGAGCTTGGTAACGCAGGTAGAGCTTAGCACTGCGTTTCATCCTCAGACAGATGGGCAGGCAGAGCACACCATTCAGACATTGGAGGACATGTTGAGAGCGTGTGTGATCGACTTCAGAGGTAACTGGGATGACCATCTGCCTTTGATAGAGTTCTCGTATAATAATAGCTATCACTCCAGCATTGGGATGGCACCATTTGAGGCACTGTACGTTAGGAGGTGTAGATCTCCAGTTGGGTGGTTCGAGGTTGGAGAGTCATCCATTTTGGTCCAGAGATCATTCATGAGGCCTTATAGAAGGTCAGAGTGATTAGGGACAGGTTGGATACTGCTTATAGTCGGCAGAAGTCATATGCTGATAACAGAAAATGACCCCTAGAGTTTGATGTTGGTGACCAGGTTTACTTGAAGTTATGACCTATGAAAGGGGTGAGGAGATTTGGTAGAAAAGGGAAGCTGAGTCCGAGGTATGTTGGGCCATATGAGATCCTACAGCGTGTGGGTGAGGTGGCCTATGAGTTAGCATTGCCTGCGGAGCTAGCTTCTGTTCATCCAGTCTTTCATGTCTCTATGTTGAAGAAGTGCCTAGGTGATCCAGCATCAATCCTACCTGTTGAAGGTTTGGGGGTTGGTGAAGACTTGTCTTATGAGGAGATACATGTTGAGATCTTAGACAGACAGGTCAAGCGGCTGAGGAACAAGGAGATTGCCACAGTGAAGGTATTGTGGAGAAATCATCTTGTTGAGGGTGCTACGTGGGAGGCTGAGGCCGACATGAGATCCCGCTACCCTCATCTATTCAACTCTTGAGGTTAGACTTCCTACTTTTAAGTCTATGTTTCCTTATCTCTCCGTATTTTGTTGCTATTGCTTGACTGTGCATAGTGGATTTGTTATGATCTGACTGGTATTACGATGTGTATTGGTAGTGTCATTTTGGGACGAATGTTCCTAAGGTGAGGTTAATGTAAAAACCCTAAAAAATGAATAAGATAACTACTTAAGGTGTCAAGAATGCTTATGATTGGACCAAGGTCCACACGGATTGATACGCGTAGAACCAGACCTCAGAACCCCTATTACGACTAATCCAACTAACTTGGGGAGTTAATTGAGCTTGGAAAGGTTAGAACCAACCATGTGAGGCTCACAAAATGAAGATTTAATCGAAAGAGTCTTTACCAGACTTAAAAGAAGAAATATTAAGTTTTGAGGGTCCAGGGGTAAAATGGTTTTTTCCAGGCAAGGGTAATATCGTAATTACCCTAGGGAATTAATTAATTAATTAATTAATTTAATTAAAGAGAGCAATTCGGGTTGGGGCGACCCGAAGTGACCCATTTTCGCAAATGGGGTGTCACTCGGGTTCGAGCCCCACTAGAAGCAATGAATTGATGATTTAATAATCAATTAAAATCTGATTCATTAAGGATAAAATGGTCCTTTCACGTATTATTTAAAATAAATAAGATTTGTATTAATTATATTAAATCCTATTTTGACTAAGTCTTGAACTAAGACTCCTAAACCTATGCTAACACTCTCCTAACATGTCTAACACACCCTCTCCACGTTCCAAAAAGAAAAACTGTCTTGTTCTCTCTGCAAATTAACGTGAAGAACAGAAACTTTGACTAAGGTTCTCTACACTTGAAGAACACACGAAAATTTTTAAGAAAATCAAAGTAATCAAAAACGTCAAGGCAAAGAGAGGTGTTCGTCGAGTGGTGTGTACGTTGAGGTGATTTGGGCGTGTTTTGGAGGAACGTTTGGGCAGCAACTTCACTCTTGAACAACATCAAAAAAGGTATGGGTTTCTTATCTCTTGGTCCCTTTCCCAAGAGGCCCCTTACGATTCAAAGTATTCACTCTGAAACTAAGGTTGTTCCCCTTTGCATGTCCTTGTCACTAGCTCCCAAACGAATTCGTAGGATGGGTATGTTGTGCTGGTAGATTTAGGCGTGTATGATGTGTTTATATTACATGTGAATATGTTTTTGTGCGGGAAATCACGAAGATGACAATCAAAGTGTGATCAAAAAAGGAGGCCTGTGTGTGTGCACGTTGGCAGTGTCTTTGGCCACTGTTTTGGGGTCGTGTAAGATATGTAACTCTTGTGTATTTTATGTGTGAAAGTGTGTTACAATGTGATGTTCATTTTAGTGAAATATGGTTGATTGAATAACATTCTTTTAGATAAATGAATCTATGAAAGATACGCCTAAAAATGTGTTAAAATGATTTATGAATGCACCTTGAGAATCATGTGAAAACGTTGATGAAAATGAGTTGGGGAATGATAAAAATTTCCAGCAACTACGCCTTATTACTTTAGGCTAAAGTTTAACCCAGAAATCTAGAAATTTATGCATTTTTAAAGAGGTGAGGCCACCAGGTTTTGAATCTGTGACCTCACTACTTATCCACTGATTTCGCGAGAAGGGAAAGGGGAAATGGGGCTAAGGGGATTCGAACCTGGCTACTGAGTTCGCAAAAAAGAATAGAAAAACAAAGAGGGGCTGGGAGGATCAAACTCGCGATGCTGGGGGAGAAAGAAGAGTAAAATAAATTAAACACATGAATGGGAGGCGTGGGATTCGAACCCACGACCTCCAGGCAGCGAGTGAAGAAGAGAAAATTTAAAAAGAAGAATGGGAGCCGTGGGAATCGAACCCACGACCTGAAGGCTGGGAAGGGGAAAGCAAAATTTAATTAAAGAAATAAAGTGAGGCTGTGGGGGTTCGATCCCACAACCTCACTGCCACTCGCCTAAGCCTCAGCGAAATTAAAGTTAAATAAGGAGGCTGTGGGGGTTCGAACCCACAACCTCCCTATTTCCAGCGAATAAAATGATAAAAATCAAAGAGGCTGTGGGGGTTTGATACCACAACCTCTTGGTTGGGAGAAAATGAGCAATGAAATATTAATGAAAAATAAAAAGAGGTTGTGGTGGTTCGAACCCACAACCCTTCGGCCAATTTAAGAGAAAAACTAAGTAGAAAAATAAGGATACGTGTTAATGTTGGAATTTAATTTAGAGTTCTAATGTTATGAATATTATAAATAAAATAAATGAAAAATATAAATGATATTCAAATGGTTCAAACTTGGGTTTCCTTGCCAAACTTCCGTATTGATACATAAGTCATACGTGAACAAAATATCCAAGAATAATGCCACCTACTTAGATCGAAATCAAGATCTTGTCCTATATACAAGACACATAAGTCTTGTATCACATAATCTTAGGAAGATATGAATCACTTAGATGAAATACGAATGAAGTCTCATGGGTTTTATGTATAGACACATAGGTCTAGCATACGTTCAAAAGTAAGTGAACCTAAGATGTATGTAATGGAATGATGAACCTTGAAAGGTTAAATATGATTGTAAGATACACTAGATGGCCAAGTGCATTGGCATATGATGAGACGAATAATGAAATGATGAGATGAACATTCACGTAACAAGAAGTGAGTAATCTAGATGGCCAAGTGCATTGGCATATGATGAGACGAATAATGAAATGATGAGATGAACATTCACGTAACAAGAAGTGAGTAATTATAGAAAGCAAATGTGCTAATGATAATGAATGTGGTGACAACATGATGTGAGGCTAATGTAAATGATGAGAGTGATCTCAAAGGAGCCAAAGTAAATGTTACCAAGACATACTCACCTATGAGAGTGTAAGATAATGAAGAGACCACTCTCTATGAACACTCTAATGAAGGTATTGAGCTTAACACACTTAAAACTAATGATGAGATGAGAAATCATCTAATGAGCTATGATATCCTCATACTATAAGTCAGCTTACATGACGTATGAGATGAATGAAATGGAACTTTATACTGAGCACCGATAGGCTAGCTATGAGTTGTGATGCCTTCTTTCGGGAAGGGCGAAGATTTACGTAACTCTCATGAGATGAGACTGTCCGGCTTGCCGGGTAGGGGTCTCCTTATATCTCCTAGTCTTCGAACCTATACTGCCAATGAATGAATTAGGCCAGCCTCAAATGATTCACACAATGAAATGAATGGTACCAAAGGTGTTAGGATAGGATAATCAAGAGGTGATCTAGACTCAAGTAATGACACTAGGTTATTCTTGATAATTGCACAGCAAACCCGATGAAAGTCTTAAACTACATCTTAGGTATAGCTGGTGTTCACACTAGCCTATCAACGAAATGAAATGAAGTACGTATGAATAAATGAAGCAGACTCTGTGTTTGCTAATGAAGACTCCCTAGTTGAGGTCCCATATGTTGAGCCCTCATTTTGGAATGTCTTAATGTCAAGTCCATGATTCCAAAGTGTCATGGCATATGAATGAATGATATGAAAGAAGCTATGTGTTATATGTTATGATATGTGCTATATGATGATGTTATGTGTTATGTGCAAGATGATGTTTATGATGATGCATGTTACTCTCATTGCATGACTTTTCTAATCCAAATTTAGAAGGTTCACTAACTTTCCTAATCTCAATTTGGCAAGTCCACTGACTTGACTTCCGATAATCATGTTGTTAGGAAAGAGCTATCTTTTCTCATGCATGTCCTTCGTGTGTGCTTGCATATACCCATACTTAGTACAAGTGTGTACTAACCCTATACAACTATACTATTTTTAGGTGCAGGCACAGGTGGACTATAGAGCTACAAGATCATTGTTGCAGTTATCCGGATGTAGCATTCATCCAGAGTTGGTAGGTCCTCATGCTTTTGAGGATTCTACTGTTTTACATTCTAGCTTAGTTTTAGAGTTGAGCTAGTGGAGTATGTTCCACTAGCGTTTCTTTCCAGTTTTTATTCAGACTTTGTATTGGGCCATTTTGGCAATTATACACTTAATACTTATTGATCTATTTCTTTCAGTTGCTTATCTCTTAATGTTAGATGGTTGATGGTGAACAATTATGAAATAATAAGAATGTTTAACAAGTATGTTATGGAAACAAAAAGTTTCAAATTTTCCGCTAAAATTAACCTAGATTAAGTATGAATGACGTAAGTATGCTTGTATGCGACCTCTGAGAGGTAAACGACACCGGTCTCGTTTGGGGTCTACATTCCAGTCGTAACACCCTTGTTTTCCTAGTCATTATTATTGACTCCGAATTGTACCATAGTGTTCAACAATCGAATATAAGTTATAAGGTGTGTAAAAATTGTAGAGAAGTCGGGCATGTAAAGGTCGGATGTAGTAATCACCAGTGTTAATGTTATTTTTATCTGGATTATAATTATTTGTATGTGTCAATGCAATTGTCTGGTTATTTGATGTAAGTTATGATATACTTGATGCCCTCAGCCATGTTTCTACCCTGGTTGAGGAGTCAATCGTAGTCACACATGTGTATCATGTTGTCCTGTTGTATGGTGGATTCTCAAATTTGGGTTTATTGGTTATGTTGGTTATGACTGACTCGATATAATCATAGGCATGACTTGGTTGTTTCTTTATTATACCGGTCTTAATAGTGCTGCCAAGACGGTAACTCTAGAGATCCCCGTTAGGGAAATATCACAATGGGAAGGGGTGTAAAAGTCTAAGCTAGCTAAGATCATATCCTATATTCGGGATAGGAAACTGGTAGGGAAGGATTGTTTGTCATAATTGGTTCATATTAGGGATGTTGTGGTCGAATCCCTCTCTGATGAGTCTATTCATGTGGTGTTAGAATTTAGAGAGCTTAAAGCTTAAATGCAAGGGCTTCTTGATAAAGGTTTCATCAATCCTAGTGTTTCCCCATAGGGGCTACTCTCTTGTTTGTTAAAAAAAAAGGAGGGTAGCATGAGGACTAGTGATTTTATCTTAATCCATAAGGGGGTGGATTATTACTTGAATGACAAAATTATGGATAAAGAAAGTTCTACTGAGTATACTTAGGTGAAGGAAATTGATTATTCTACTTAGAAAGTGCGTACCACGATTGGGTTAGTCTTTTGAAGTTGATGAGTATGCATGAGTTTAAGGTGTTATGTCGATGGAAATTTTGAATTGTAGAGATAGTCATGGATGATTGAGCATAACAATAATAAGAGTCTGTAGTAGATTGTGACGGGATACAACTATATAATAAGATTCTGGCTAAGCAAATTTGGTGTAGTAATTATTACTTGTGAATATCTAAGGTTGTATATTTCTAATATCTCTTAAGTAACGTGGTTGTATGGGGAGTTTTAATAGTCGGTGGGACACAACTCACACAGAGTATTAAGGAGCAAAGTTTAGTGGGATTTAGTATAACCTTTAAAGAGAGATGACGACAATAATATTTTATTGATTGGAAAGGCGAAAGAGTTATCTTTTTTGCTCCAGATATTTTGGTGCAGAGATGCGTAATTTTATTAGTGTTGTTGGGACTATGGTAATAGTGTCACAAGTCCATTAGATTGGTTCAAAACTATTGAAAAATGACTCAAGAAAGGAGTGTACAAATATTAGCTCCAGAGTGATGATAAGTGCCTTGTTTTGTTTTGAATTGGATAAATAGATATCCGGGAATCGATCTTAGCGTTAAGAGTATTTTATGAGCGTAGTGGTTTAAGAGTGTGTTGTTAAAAGAGAAAAATGAAATTCTCTAAAAAGTTCACTCCCTCGATTCATTCCACTGTAGTGGGGTTATTGTCGTTGCAGCGATGTCGTTACAGCGAGATTAGTGTAATTGTAGAAAACGAGGCGGGGATAATAATTCTAAGATTTTTGGAACTTTTCAGACGAGATCTCATTGGTTCAAAAAGTGCCGCTGCAGCGACGTAGCTACAACGGGATAAGTGATGTTGTCGACGGGTCCAAAGCAACTAAAGGTCATTAAATAAACATACAAACTAATGTTGATGGATAAAGGGTTTGTGTAAAATGATTGAATTTAATATTTAGATTTTTCATTAAAATGATAGGTAAATTAGTGTCTATTGTAGCGACATGATCCCGTCGCTGTGGAAAATTCAAACAATAAAGAATTTGGGCAATAAAACTTTGTCGTAGAAACTTGGAATTACCCAACCTACTCTACATTTGGAAGCAATCGGATTCATTAAGGTGGAGGGAAAATATAGTAATGAATAAAGATGTAATTGTGGATTTTATTACATGAGTGTATATCTATGTCTATAAGGAACCCGTAGCACTTTACGAAATCAAATTTGGACGAGTAGAACTCTCGGAATTGATCCTTTTGTGAATGGGTACATTTTGTTCTTGATGTGGCTACTGTAGCGGGATTCAGGCCGCTGGTGAAGCGCTGGTGCAGCGTGATGGGTCCGTCAGACGCATTTAAGATCACTGATAAACCTTAAGACGACCTTCTTTGGTAATTTCTTACTTTTAGGACTAAGGAGGCGACCCCATGCGAGTTCTTAACAATTTGTCACCATTTTGAGGCGAATGGTAAGGTTTTAACTCCCCAAATTTGTGTTTCATTCCGTAGAACCAATTTCTTTGGGTTATTATCGATGGGGAAGGGTTTTAATATAAGAATTAATGTGGAAAAATCTCTAATTTGGGTATTATGATCTTGTGTTTCGTCTAGGGTTATTGGGCTTCTTATAATCCGAATAATTGGACTTTTGATTGTTGATCCTTGCGTATATCAATTTTTCATAGACCTAGAACAAACAGAATGAGTCCCAAAAGGGATGATTCAAGTGTCTTAGGGGATTCAAGCTTTGATTCTAAGTAGGTGATAGTTGTGATTCTATGATTGTGTGATAAACACTTGCTTTGCTTCGTTATGATACTTGTATATATATGCATGTTGCAATATTGATCATAGATGTTGAAATGAGATATATGAATATCGATACCATGAAACCATGACTTGCCTTGGTGTTCTTAATGTGCTATTAGGATCGGCTGCCACGTTGCAACACACTAACTTGGATCGGTTTGCCATTTTCAGACATGCTAATTGGGATCAGTTGTAGTACCTCTAAAATGACTTAGGTGAAACTAGAGTCTAACATGTTTGTAATGAGAGTAAAAGTTCCAAAAAATGGTTTGTAATGTGGTAATGAGGCAGTTTCTAAAGATTTAGGTGAATTGGAAGTCAAACGTCAAGGGACGACCAAGACGTTCGACCACTAGTCACCTATATGCCTTATGTGTCTTTATTTGCATATGTGTGTAAGTCATGAGATTTTTGGGTCCTTATATGAGTTATAATAGTGTGTATAGGCATTGTGTTGAATTTCATGAAGTTTGGAGGTCAAACGTCCAAGAACGTCCATGACGCTCGAAAGGTTTGCCTTTAAACAACCTTGTGGGTCTTAGCATGTTTCGTCGAGTTTTATGTGTTCATTTTGGATGAAATTAATGTGTGAGTTCCAAAACTTGTATACGATCATATTTGGATTGGAAACGTTCGGGAATACATTCCCAAGAACCAACCAAGGATCCTTGAGGAAGGACCCATCTTAGTGGATAAAACTGCCAAAAGCAGTCCCACCTACGAACGGAAATAGACAGCCCGTAGGTGGAGGGAGTTTGTCTGGAATTAGGCGTGGGAGGATGGCCTTCCAAGGATTAGTCTCTGACCCAAACCATGGACCAACAGGATGGTCCGTTGATTGGGAGACGGTCCGTCGAATGGCGAGGCGTCGATGGTCCCTGCAACTTCGCAGTTCACTGTTAAATGCAAGGTTGAATTGGTAAATTCACCCAATGTCCAAATAATTAATTGGGGAGTTTAATAAGGGTATTTTAGGTATTTAAGTGGGTTTATAAGTCCTAATTACCTAGATAAATTCATTCTTAAAAAAATCAAAACCCAAAACCTCTAAAGAGCTCTCTAGAACTCCATTGAAGCTTGAAGGGAGATTGAAGCTTTAAGGTTGATTTCTCCACCAATTTCTCTAAATTTTCATGGATTAACGTCAGTTAAGATATGATTCTTCATCCTTGAAACTCTTTTCATCAAGGAGCCAAATTTCAAAGAGATTTCTAAAGTCTTTCAAAGATGAACTTGTCCACTTTTGTAATTGATTCATGGGTTCTTGCATTAAGGATTTTGAATCATTTTTATATTGATTGAATTGTTGTTAATTAGATGATTTTAACATTAAAACTCTATGAACCCATGAAATTCATAAACCTTAGTTTTTGACTAATTTGTGGGTACTTGGTTGTGTCTTAATGCTTATGAATTCTACTGTAGGTTTCATTGGGCTATTGAATGATGTAAGAATTATATTGGAATGATGTATATAATTTCTTATATTGATAAATCTATATTGAATTGATTTAGATTCATTGAGTATTATGATTTTTTGTATTGAATTGATGATCATGGCCATGGGTTAGGGCTTTTTCGTACTGTAATGGATGATTTAGCTATGGATTGAAGTGGTGAAAATGGATTGGTGGTACGATGAAGTAATTCTCTTTATATTATGTAAAATAGGTCTTGAATTATGTTGTGATTGGTAAGGTCCACTTATGGTGGTGGTTTAATGTTCTTTACTTGCAAATGATGTGGCCTCGTCGGCATTATTTTATGTATTATGATGATCATGGCCTTGTCGGCAACTACTTGGTATATTATGATGATTTTGTAGTGATTTATGTGAAGTATGATCATATCCATCTACTTGTGATTAAGGTGAAAGTATGTGTTCTTCTATTGACATTAGGTGATCATGTCATACTATGACTATTTCATTATGTGTGTAGTCTTATAGTTGATGCATGATTCTTCCTAATTTTCTATTTGAGTCTTGTGATGGTTATTGTCACATCCGGGGAGCATCCCTTATAAGTAACATGGCGTACTTGACCTCACGGAGGTCTTATACAAGCCTACAGTTATCATTAATCGCATTAACATTGTAAATTTAGCGGAACATTTAACACTTTTCATAGCACAACATATGCTAGAAACTTTACTTCATATATATAAAAAATAAAAATCATAATACATATTCAGACCTTAAGCCTCTTTACCATCTTATGCTCAATAACATTAGAGTACATTAGGGACACGGACCTTAAGACACATTACATAACTATACAATATTGAGACACTTTACAGTAAATACATAAGTAGGAGATCCTTGGACTTAAGGATTCCTTTCCTTGAGCTTGAGAATCATCTATCAAGATCTTCACCATTCAATATATCATTTAAGCATCCATAACCTACACTTTTTGTCAAAAGTATAGAAGAATGAGATTAGTACAAGAATGCACTAAGTATGGCAACCATGCAAAAACATGCATTTAAAAGGGACATTTTCTTGAAATCATACTTCATGCCTTTTGAGTAAATCTTCATAAAACCTTTATCCAATAGCATTTATATCATTCACATACTTCATATAAACATATTCGAAAGCAAAATATCATAGAAAATCACATATAGAATTTAAGTCCCATTTGAGGTCACTTTAAAGTGGTCTCCTATACCTTAACAGTGAAACCTTTTCCTTTTAACCCATCAACCTCCCAAGTAACCCTCTAGTGATACTTGGTGCAATGCATCACCTTAAGGCCACAAAGAAAGCGTATATACACTTACAAAACCAACACATATCACCATAGATGAATAGACCATTACAAGGCACATTCAAGTCAAGGATATAGGACATTACAGTAAGCTACCTCAACTTACACATACTTTTACTTCTTTTCATATTCATCATTTATAAGACCTTGTTCATGATCCCAATCCTAATATACTAGTTCAATGTACATGTGAAGCCCCATAACCCCACACATACTTAGTAAACTCTTAATGAGACCACAAAACTTAACATACAATTCACACATCCTCATAGCAAGTAAAGACAACTTCATTCATATAAATACAAGACGTTCATCATATATTCCTTTAGACCAACACAGTGCATATAAGGATAAGATCACATCATACATATACATACCATACACATCTTCATAACAAGTATACAATTACTACAATGTCATGCATAAGGACATAATCATAATCATACACATTAGGTCACCTTCCGAAGACATCATAAGGAGCCACTTGTGCAATGTCTAGATGGGTTCATTAGTTCAACCTATACTAAGTAACCTCCCTTAAGTCCTCATAGTTATGATCCTAGTTCTTTACTTCCATTGTCCAATTTACTTTAGGGAAACTATAGTCTTAACCGACACTAAGACCATGGGTGCTAAACATGGAATTTGGTATTGTAGAGTCTTACACCAATGGAAGGTGTTCCTAACTAGCAAAGGTAGAACACTAACATACATACTAGCATCCTAAGTGAATTAACTTTTTCTAGATCCTATGTGGCAAGCACAGTTTATGGAACTAAAAGATAGGTAGTTCCATCTACATGCCAATGGGAAATTGGGCCCTCATCTCATGAGAAAGCATGGGTGAACCCCTTCCTTAAAGGAAAGTCAACACCTCATGTGGGTCCATACGTGAGTATTCCTCTGGGAAGTCAACACTCTATAAGGGACAAATGGCGAATCTTCCTCAATGGAAAGGAAACACCTCTCATGTAAACTTCATTCGGTGCTAAGCTAAGTTCCCTTTATTGAAAAGCCTTTAATTACTTTTTCATAAAACATAGTCTTGAGATATTCATTCCTCATATGCTTATAGCATATTCAAGCACCTATTCTAGTTATAGAATATTCTTGGACACACCTTTCAACGTCCCTCCATTAACTAGATCATCATTCCTGTGTGTGAGTGTAGACATAGATGTGAGCAAACCTTTCACATAACACACAATGTCACACATGTCCATATATAAATGCATGAGTCTATAGGTGTACCGATATGAACAATCCTGTCATATCAACACTCCAAAACACTATGCACATTCATATTTCATCATATCATATACTTAACATCATATCATATACTTAACATGATATCATATTAGTCAAATTTATAACATGTTCATAGAGTTCTATGCATGTCCTTAAAAGACCATCCTAGGAGCTATCCCATAAAGGTACACATGTGCAATGCATAGTCAAAGTCCCATGCCCTTGCCTGTTCTAGTACATCTATCAAGTCATCCCAGTGAATGATACTTCACACAACATCATAGAATGGTTAGTGTAGCATAAGACTCATTTATTTAAGACTTACAATATTTTTACAGTAAGCTTTAGTCTTAATGTACCTATATTAAATTTACATCGCATATAGCATCATAAGACATCATCATAGGCATCAAGTACATATCACCTTAACATAGTCATTTACATGCTCATAACAATAGTAACATCACCTAGATTCACAACTAAAGAAGAAGACTAGGCACAAGTTACACATAAGATGATCATTATAACTACTCCTTCATATAATCATCAATTTTCCTTCAAGGTCATGGTCAACACATATGTAATGACAATAAGGTAAACACCGCCACCATAAGTGGACCATACCACACAATGCCATACAAGGCTTCATCAACTACATTAATATAGAAAAGTATAGGAGATAAGCGTTCTTACCAATTTCTCACCCTTTGATAATCATTGACCAATAAACCTTGTTTATCAACAATTCATATATAGGGCAGTAGGTAAATGTACTTTAAGCATAGAAGAAACCATGTACAAGTTGCTACAAGATCATGATACAACCAGTGCAAAACATTACCATTGTTCTAGAGAATAGATAGGCATAGATCATAAATCAATTTCCCTAGTCTTGCTTATCAATCAAGATTCATCAATAATATACATGTAGAGAAGTAGCCAAAAAAATCATAGCTTAAACGAGACACTACTACAATTGCTAATAAAGTTGAATTCAATGTGAGTATGTTTTATACTAGGAATTCATGGAAGGTAAGATTACATAGGTTAATCCTATTCAAAATATCATGAATTGATCCACATTTCATACATTACATAAAATTCATATTCACATTACCTTATAGCAATATCTAAGGACAATTAACCATGATTAATTCATATAACAACTATCCTAACGTCAAGATTACAAGTTACTATTCCATAGACTAGAAGAACCTAGTTCTATTCACATAAGCCATATTTACTTCAATCATACAAGATTCATATCTATAATTCAAACATGATATTAACCTAGAACAGTAGATATAACCAACTTAACATGATCAAAATCCACCTTTTATACAATTAAGGACCCACATTACAGTGATCAAACTAGTCTAGGCATGTTCAAACCTTCATACATTTATCCACATGGATTCTTCATCATCAATTCAACATTAATTCACGTAAATAACAGTAGATATAACCACTCCAACGTAATAGAATCTCAATTCAATCCATAGAAAGTCAAGATAAAAAAGCCCATGCAAGGACTAAATCAAGTTTGGGAAGGGATATGGGTTCATCATGCAATTAGATTCAAAATCACGTTAAAACATCTATATTAACTTCAATTCATAATGATTTAATCGTTCAAAAAGTTTTTATAAAGAACCCACGGCTAGATTGAAGAAGGAGAAGTTTGATCGTAAAATCTCTTTTGAAACTTTGAGATTAACTCTATAGATGGAAGGATAACTAGAGATGAAGGATAACCATACCTTTATGTACATGAAGACCTCTAAAACTTGGTGAATAAATCATGTAAATCCAAGCTCCAAGTTGTTCTTGAGCTTTAACAACAATGGAGGTTTCTAGGGAGAAGAATTTTTTAAGGGAAAGGTTCAATTTCGTGAGAGGAGATTGGGAATGGGTTCTTCACGTGTTTGATCCTTTATATACACCAAAATATTGGTAAATTATTCAATTATAGTCAGTTTAGGACGTGGGGTGAATTTTCCATTCACCCCTTAATTAAAACAGTCGCAATGCAGCAGTTAAAAGCAAACATCGACGAACCCAATCGACTGGCCGTCCTTTGGCTTCCGTAGATTGGTCCTTGGATAATTTTTGGGTTGATACCTGACCAAGCTAAGTTTAAATCGACGAGACCTCACCTACGGGCCGTTGGTCAACCAACTAGCCGTCGTTTGGTCTGTCGATTGACACTGCCAAGGCAGTGTCTCGACCAGCCTTGGGTCCTTCTTGTGGTCCCTTTTGCGGGGACCTTAAGAAGTCGTACCCAAACTTTTCCAATGTAAATACAAACCTTAAAAATTTGTAGACCTTACACATAAGTTTCACCCAAAACAAACACATGCAACTCGTCCAAACATGCAAGACCCCATCAAGACGTACATGAACGTCTCAAGGGCTAACTTTCAAACGTCTTGAACGTTCGACGTCCAAACTTCACGAAACTTCATATAATACTATTAAACATCATTATAACTAATTTAAAGACTTCATAAGCTCATTTCATACAATTTTAAGGATGCATAGACACATGAGGCACATAGGTGACTAGTCGTCGAACGTTTTAGTTCACCCTTGACGTTTGACTTCCAAATCACCTCAAACTTTATACACTTCCTCTAAACCATATTATGAGAAATTTTAGGACATTATAACCTTAAGACAAACATTTTAGGATCTAGACACCCTAAATCTTTTTGGGAGTATTACAATATCCCCCACTTGGGAACATTCGTCCTCGAATGACACTAAGAACACTTTAGTCACAACAATAACTTCAATGCATCATAGAGAAGTTCATCATATTCATAACATCATCACATAGAAGTTAATGCACCAAAATTATAAGGAACACTACTTCACATCATTTAGCACTTAATGAACACAAGCAAGCAAAACTTCAATTCACTCACTCTTTAATGCATCAATAAAAAGGCTCTTATCATGTTCATATGAGGAACATCCTTCTCCTAATCATAACATGGTCATTATACTCCATTTCATTAAGAGATCATCTTGCAAGGCCACACATAGGCAGATTACAACATTACTCAAAAGCAAGTAGGCACTCTTACTTCCATGCACATAGACTTTTAATTCAATCAACAAGGACCTTCATTAGTTAGACCTAGTTCTATGAGGGTCATACTCAACCATACCATGCTTAGTTGTGTCCATGGAGGAATATCATTCTCCATAACACACTTACATGTATCATGAGTTCATTCCCAAGCAAGTGCAGAATGGTCATCTTTAGTGTAATATGAGAATTTCTCAATATTTTAAACGAATACACGCTCATGTTTCCTTCCTAGTGAAGTCATAATGATAAGTCACGCCAAGCACATCACAACATATAGGAAGCCATTTAATGAAATTTCAAATTCTAATATAGTACTCACCTTCACAGTAAGCATCATTTGGGAAAATTAATACAAATCATAGGCACATACATGAATACTAAGCCAAACATGCTTTCACTTTTCAAGAGTGAGCCTACAATCATGTTTTCCGAACCATACAAGTCACATAGTTTTCAAGAGACTCCACATATTTCATTTTAAAAAACTCAACTTTTCATTATAAGGCTAAACCTTACATATCAAAATTGACTAAAACCATGTTTCTTATCTTATCTCATGGAATCAAATTCACAATTTGCATGTTAAGATGCACAATACACATGAGAAAATATGGATTTTATCAAAATTTCCTTTCATGCACTTTGGAATCTTCAAAATATCTTTAAGGTGATGTCAATCAATACATACCAACCATATAAGGTTCATACTTTATGCAAGACAATATTCATGGACAAGTTCATCAAGACTTCATTAGATTCAAGTTCAAGCAAAATAGATGGACAAAGTAGAAATATCTACAACCTTACCATTTCATCACCACCCTCCACTTAGGGTAAACCCAATTAAGAGCAACTTAACCCAACCTTATGAGGATATTGACTTAACAACATTCATATTTCAACAATTACAATTGATTACCATTTAGAAGGAATTTACAGTAAGTCAACATAGTAACACCAAGGTATTCCAAACCTTATCATTTTAGGCAAATTATCCACAATTCTAGGGGAAACATCAATTCCAAAACATTAAGGTACTCACAACACAATAAGAAGTTATAAACAACTCTACGACTCATCATGCCATAAGACTCTTATTCTTCATTCCAAATAGGAAATCTCCTTTTTTTTTACATTCTTTATCATGCTCATTTGCATCAATTCTATACACATTTCAACAACTTTCAATCAAAGAACAATTTAGTTGATTTCCCGAAAATCATACAATAAGCTGCCTAACATTACAATGAGCATGCTTCCAAATTCCAAAAATGTAATATTTAGGCAATCGATGGGAAAAGCATGACAATATGAGATACCAAACTTTACTAAGACAAGCATACTATAATCTCACCTACGATCAAGTTTATACAAAGAACTCCAATCCATACTAGGCAACTTATCAAGGACAATATATATACAAAGGGAAACATTGAACACTTTTAAGCACATATTCTCAGGTAATAGCATGCTTCCATAGGTTGTCACTAAGAATTTAAAGTTCAAATCATAGTATTAGGCTACCATCAAGTAAAACCTTATCGGAACACATCATTCCAAAAGAACTCATTTTAACCATAATAACTTCTAACATGATTTAACTATATTATGACACACATTCTTCAACATAACATGCTATTTCACATAAGTCTCACACATAGCCATAAATGGCAACATAACATCAAAACATGCCACAATTCACCTTCACACATACTCATTCAACCATAAAACCAAGATAAACATTTAAACTAACCTTTTCTCCCTCAACGAACAATCTGATCTAAGCAATCATATCTATAAAGACCACATGACAAGAAAACATAAGAGAGAGATATCTTATAGAGTTAAGTTCTATGGCACAATATGAGAATGATGAAGAAGGGAAACTCTATCGTCCTATAGCCTCCCGTACCATTTGATGTGTCGCGACTCACCACCAATGCTACGAGACTCTACTAGACGTGGCAATATGAGACTCTTAGAACCTAAAACCACTTTATAAACCTGTCTCTGATTCCACATTTGTCACATCCGGGGAGCACCCCCTAAAAGTAACATGGCGTACTTGACGTCTCGGAGGTCTTATACAATCCCATAGTTATCATTCATCGCATTGACATAGTTAATTTTGCGGAATATTTAAAACTTTTCATAGCACATCATATACTAGAAACCTTACTTCATATATATATAAAATATAAGTCATAATACATATTTAGACCTTAAGACTCTTTAACATCTTAGACTCAATAACATAAGAGTACATTAGGGACATGTCCCTTAAGACACATTACACAACTATACAATATTGAGACACTTTACAGTAAAGACATAAGTAGGAGATCCTTGGACTTAAGGATTCCTTTCCTTGAGCTTGGGAATCATCTATCAAGCTCTTCACCATTCAAGATATCCTTTAAGCATCCATAACCTACACTTTGTGTAAAAAGTAGAGAATGATGGGATTAGTACAATAATGCACTAAGTATGGCAACCATGCAAAAACATGCATTTAAAAGAGACATTTTCTTGAAATCATACTTCATGTCTTTTTGAGTAAATCTTCATAAAAACTATATTCAGTAGAATTTATATCATTCAAATACTTCAAATAAACATATTCAAATCTCAAACATCATAGAAAATCACATATAGAATTTAAGTTCCGTTTGAGGTCACTTTATAGTGAGCTCATATCCCTTAACAGTGAACCCTTTTTCTATTAACCCATCAACCTACCAATTAACCCTCTAGTGATAGTTGGTGCAATTCTTCACCTTAAGGCCACAAATAAAGCATAGATACACTTACACAAGCCAACACATATCACCATAGAAGTATAGCCTATTACAAGACACATTCAAGTCAAGGATAGAGGACATTAAAGTAAGCTACATCAACTTACACATACTTTTACTTCTTTTCATATTCATTATTTATAAGACCTTGTTCATGATCCCAATCCTAGTCTTATAGTGTAATATATATGTGAATCCCCATAACCCCACACATACTTAGTAAACTCTTCATGAGACCACAAATCTTAACATACAATTCGCACATCCTCATAGCAAGTAAAGACAACTTCATTCATGTCAATACAAGACCTTCGTAATATAGTCCGTTTGAACAACATAGTGCATATAAGGATAACATCACATCATACATATTCATACCATACACATTTACTACAATGTCATGCATAAGGGCAACATCATAGTCATACACATTAGGTCACCTTCCTAGGACTTCCTAAGGAGCCACTTGTGCAATGTCTAGATGGATTAATTACTTTAACCTATACTATTTAACCTTCCTTAAGTCATCTTAGTAAGGATCCTAGTTCTTTACTTCCATTGTCCATTTTACTTTAGTGAAACTATAGCCTTAACCGACACTAAGACCGTGGGTGCTAATAATGGAATTTGGTGTTGTAGAGCCTTACACCAATGGAAGGTGTTCCTACCTAGCCAAGGTAGAACATTAACATACATCCTAGCATCCTAAGTGAATTCATTTTGCTAGGTCCTATGTGGCAAGCATAGTTTATGGAACTAAGAGATAGGTAGTTCCCTCTACATGCCATTGGGCGATTGGGGCCTCATATCATGAGAAAAAATGGGTGAACCCCTTCCTAAAAGGAAAGTCAACACCTCATGTGGGTCTATAGGTGAGTATTCCTCTAAGGGAAGTCAACACTCTATAAGGTACAAACGGCGAATCTTCCTAAAAGGAAAGGCAACACCTCTCAATGTCAAGTTCACTCGGTGCTAAGCTAAGTTCCCTTTATTTAAAAGCCTTTAATTACTTTTTCATAAAACATAGGATTGAGATATTCATTCCTCATATGCTTATAGCATATTCAAACACCTATTTTAGTTATAGAGTATTCTTGGGCACACTTTTCAAGGTCCCTCCATTAACTAGATCATCATTTATGTGTGTGAGTGTATACATAGATGTGAGCAAACCTTTAACATAACATATAATGTCACACATGTTCATATATCAATGCATGAGTCTATAGGTGTACCTATATGAGCAATCCTTTCATATAAACACACAAGACACTATGCACATTCATATTTCATCATATCATATACTTAATATCATATCATATCAATCATTTTTATAACCTGTTCATAGAGTTCTATGCATGTCCTTAGAAGACCAACCTAGGAACTATCCCATAAAGGTGCACATGTGCAATGCGTAGTCAAAGTCCCATGCCCTTGCCTGTTCTAGTACATCTATCAAGTCATCCCAGTGAATGATACTTCACACAACATCATAGAATGGTTAGTGTAGCATAAGACTCATTTATTTAAGACTTACAATATTCTTACAGTAAGCTTTAGTTTTTATGTACCTATATTAAATTTACATCACATGTGAGCAAACCTTTAACATAACACATAATGTCACACATGTTCATATATCAATGCATGAGTCTATAAGTGTACCTATATGAGCAATCCTTTCATATAAACACACCAAGACACTATGCACATTCATATTTCATCATATCATATACTTAACATCATATCATATACTTAACATGATATCATATTAGTCAAATTTATAACATGTTCATAGAGTTCTATGCATGTCCTTAAAAGACCATCCTAGGAGCTATCCCATAAAGGTACACATGTGCAATGCATAGTCAAAGTCCCATGCCCTTGCATGTTCTAGTACATCTATCAAGTCATCCCAGTGAATGATACTTCACACAACATCATAGAATGGTTAGTGTAGCATAAGACTCATTTATTTAAGACTTACAATATTTTTACAGTAATCTTTAGTCTTTATGTACCTATATTAAATTTACATCGCATATAGCATCATAAGACATCATCATAGGCATCAAGTACATATCACATTAACATAGTCATTTACATGCTCATAACAATAGTAACATAACCTAGATTCACAACTAAAGAAGAAGACTAGGCACAAGTTACACATAAGATGATCATCATAACCACTCCTTCACATAATCATGAATTTTCCTTGAAGGCCATGGTCAACACATATGTAATGACAATAAGGTAAACACCGCCATCATAAGGGGACCATACCACACAATGCCATACAAGGCTTCATTAACTACATTAATATAGAAAAGTAGAGGAGATAAGTGTTCTTACCAATTTCTCACCCTTTGATAATCATTGACCAATACATCTTGTTTATCCACAATTCATATATAGGAAAGTAGATAAATTTACTTTAAGCATAGATGAAATTATGTACAAGTCGCTACAAGATCATGATACAACTAGTGCAAAACATTAACATTGTTGTAGAGAATAGATAGGCATAGATCATAAATCGATTTCCCTAGTCTTTCTTATCATTCAAGATTCATCAATAATATACATGTAGAGAAGTAGACAAAGAAATCATAGCTTAAACAAGACACTACTACAATTGCCAATAGAGTCGAATTCACTGTAAGTATGCTTTATACTAGGAATTCATGGAAGGTAAGTTTACATAGGTTAATCCTATTCAAACTATCATGAATTGATCCACATTGCATCCATTACATATAATTCATATTCACATTACCTTATAGCAATATCTAAGTACAATTAACCATGATTAATTCATATAACAACTATCCTAACGTCAAGATTACAAGTTACTATTCGATAGACTAGAAGAACCTAGTTCAATTCACATAAGCCATATTTACTTCAATCATACAAGATTCATATCCATAATTCAAACATGATATTAACCTAGAAAAGTAGATATAACCAACTTAATATGATCAAAATCCACTTTGATACAATTAAGTACCCACATTACAGTGATCAAACTAGTCTAGGCATGTTCAAACCTTCATACATTTATCCACATGGTTTATTCATCATCAATTCAACATTAAATCACGTAAATAACAGTAGATATAACCACTCCAACGTAATAGAATCTCAATTCAATCGATAGCAAGTCAAGATAAAAAAGCCCATGCAAGGACTAAATCAAGTTTGTGAAGGGATATGGGTTCATCATGCAATTGGATTCAAAATCACGTTAAAACATCTATATTAACTTCAATTCATCATGATTTAATCGTTCAAAAAGTTTTTAGAAATAACTTTTGGCTAGATTGAAGAAGGAGAAGTTTGATCATAAAATCTCATCTGAAACTTTAATATTAACTCTCTAGATGGAAGGATAACTAAAGATGAAGGATCACCATAACTTTATATACATGAAGACCTCTAAAACCTTGTGAAGAAGTCATGAAAATTCAAGATCCAAGATGTTCTTGAGCTTCAACAACAATGGAGGTTTCTAGGGAGAAGATTTTTAGAGGGAAAGGTTAAAATTTGTGAGAGGGGATTGGGAATGGGTTCTTCACGTGTTTGATCCTTTATGTACACTCAAATATTGACGGACCCAATCGACTGGTCGTAGGTCAATCAACTGTCCATCCTTTCGCTTCTGTCGATTAGTCCTTGGCCAATTTTTGGGTTGAGACCTGCCCAAGATATGTATCAATCGATGAGACCTCACCTATGGGTCGTTGGTCAATTAACTGGCCGTCGTTTGGTCCGTCGATTGACACTGCCAAGGCTGTGTCTCGACCAGCCTTGGGTCCTTCTTGTGGGTCCTTTATAGGTTGTACCTAGACGTTTCCAACGTAAATACAACCCTTAACAATTTGTAGACATTCCACATAAGTTTCACCCAAAAAAATACATGAAACTCGTCAAAACATGTAAGGCCTCGTCAAGACGTACATAAACGTCTAAAGGGCTAACTTTTGAACGTCTTGAACGATCTAGGACGTTTGACCTCCAAAGTTCATGAAACTTCATATAATACCCTTAAACATCATTATAACTCATTTAATTAATTCATAATCGAACTTCATACAATTTTAAGCATGCATAGACACATGAGGCACATAGGTGACAAGTCGTCTAACGTTTTGGTCAACCCTTGACGTTTGACTTTCAAATCACCTCAAACTTTATACACTGCCACTAAACCATATTGTAAGACATTTTAGGACATTAGAACCTTAAGACAAACATTTTAGACTCTAGACACCCTAACTCATTTTGGAGGTATTACAGTTATGTTGATGATCCTATTGTAGTCTATAGGGTGACCTAAAGTTGACTTGGTTGTTCTTATGTGCTACTTGAAAGATATGCTATATGTGATAAGATAAAGTGTGTTGTGTCTTGTTTTGGTAGACTTATGTCCCTTACTTGATACATGTATAATTAGAATATGAATTCTTGACTTAGGATGTTAAAGTCTCTTAGTCTTGTATGTATGAATGACATGTGACTTTCAATGTTGCTAAGAAGTTCCTTTATGTGGAACCTTAAACCTAGTTGTAAGGTTATGATATCCTTGAAGTCTAAAGCCGTAATAGTATACTTCTTGTGTGAATGGTGGACTTAAGGTTGGTTGGCTGGAACAACATGAAATCATCTTTAGGAAAATCATTGACCTATCCTCTTAACCATTGTAAGGAAACCCTAGGGTACCTCTTTGGTAAGGTTACTGTGATTGGGTTATGAACTACATATGGAACCTCTTCATGTACTCCTTTCTTGAAATACTCTATAAAAACAAAGGCTAGCACCGAGTGAGTATGGTAAGGGGAGTAGCTCTAGTTAGTAATGAGGCTAGAGTACAAAGAAACCCTTCGTATTCCTTAACCATGTGCCTACATGGGATGTGTCCAAGTTCTACCATTGGCAACTAGAACACCCTCCAACGGAGTAGGTTACAAATCCAAATTCCATGCCTAGCTACCATGGTCTATGTCGGTTATTGCATATTCTCATCTTATGGGATACCCAATAGTGTTGGAGACGTTCTATGAAGTGTAGTGGTGGTATGGGACGCTATCTAGACATTGCACAATAGGCTTTGAATATGTTAGTGAGTGAGTCCCTAGGTCTTATCCAAGACAATTACTTGAATGTCCATATGAAATGAATGACTCTTAAATGAACTATTCAATATAATGACTTAAGTTAGAGAGCATGTTAAACGAATGAGTACTTACCTAGAGTAGTTTAAGGGTTGTCTAGTTAAGGTGTAAAGAGGGCACAGGAATGGTCATTTCATATCTTACCTAGGGAAGTCTTAGGAAAGACTCTAGATAGGGAAGTTGGTTGATACATTAGACATAATCCAAAGTTAGGTAGTTTTAAGGATTATTTAGGTAATCTTGGAGAGGTCAAGTATGGGTATTCTCTTCTTGAGTTACTTAAGTAAGTCTTTTGATAACCTTTGGAAAGGAGAATATCATATTATATGTATGTTATTGTATTAAGTGAGAATGATCTTATCCTAGGTTTTCTAAAGGATGTCTTAAGTGTGTGTGAAGTGATTGTATGGGGGGTGGCTTCATAACTCACTCAAGTGAACCTTAGAATCACCTTTGGTTGGAGGATCTCATTTTATGTGTTTGGTGTATTGTAAGTGTATATATCTCATTATAGGTGCTACTAAAGATCATTTAGGTGTGCCTAGAGAGGGTGTATGGGCAGTCTCTCTTTGTCTTACTTAAATGAGTCTTAGGACAATCTTTAGTGAGAGGAATGCATGCTAGAAAGGGGCTCACTGTAATGTTTAAGAATTTCACTGTAACATTTTATTAATTCACTGTAACTTAGCATGGTTCACTGTAACATTTCCGAAAAAGTGATAAAATGCTTATGTGGTATATTATTTGTTTCTAAGGTGTTAAATGTTGTTCTTATTCTTATACTATGACGTTTTAATAAAAAAGAGCATGTTTTCAATAAATGTCCATTTTCATGATTTTTATGCATTATGTCATACTTAGTACAAATGTTTGTACTAATTCCATACTTTTATCTATCTCTAAAGTGTTTCATAGGAGAAGGTGCTTGGGAGCGAAGCTTTGATTGTAGGATCTTTCAAGAAAATTTGAAGTATGACCTCATTTGACTCGAGGGCATAGATGTCTTTTGATTTCTTATTTCGAAGTATTTTAATAGACTTAGTAGTACTATATCTCTATTGTATGGTCCGTGTACTGATACGCTCAAATTTACTTCTCGAAAAGAAGTATAAGCGGTCGTATCAAGTAAAAAACCCAACTATGAGGTTGGGGTCGATCCCACGAGGAAAATGATTTAGACTTAACTTTAACCTACTATTACTTCTATTTAGTCAAGTCTTTTCCGAAAACAAATAACAAAAAGAGGGGTTTTAAGTAACGAATATAATTAGCTATTTCTAAATAGACAAGTTCAAAGATTTGATTTTTATCGAGTAATGAGAGTAAATAGGGAATATGTGTTCCCCACAGGTTCATAACTCGATAATTCTAGTTATAACAATCCTTTCCTAATATATTGCATGCAAAGTGGTAAGTTATGTATCCCTAATTCCTTGGTCCGGCAACTAGGAAATTTCACTCCGCACCTTGGTCCGGCTACGTGTGTATGCTTTACTAAACCTTACCTTTACCTCATATTAAGCATCATAATCGATGTTTGGCTTAGTTGTTACTTTGCACCAATCGACACTTGCCTATTAAATAGTGTATACTAAATCTACATTGATAATTCTTTTCTTATTATCTACCTCCTTGGTCCGGCAAGTAGCAACAAGGCGAGTTCTAACGCGTGCACTCGTTAAAAAGACTTCTAAACGAAAGAATTATCAATACATGCAAGATACTATTCTAGAATTGTTATTTTAGCTAGTTTTTACCTTGTTATTTACCCATGGTTCCCACAACCCTAGTTATGGATTTAGTTACCATGTTAATAATCACACAATTCATATTAGTTTGATAAGAATTCATGTACTTACTTTGATGAGATTGAAGAAAACCCAGAAAATTACTTGAATTAATCAATAATCTTGCAACAAACGATTCCGGAAAATAGATTAATTTCTAAAATCTCAAGTTCACAAATTTACAACAATAAAATTGAAAAGTACCCAAGAGTCTAACCTCAAAAACGAGGTTTTTACAAGTATTTATAATAATAGAGTCCTAACATAACAGGGAAATCTATTAAAGGAAAATCTGCCCAAAAACCGCTTCTGAGTTGACGACCTGGATGACGGACCATCGTGGTCCCCCGTCGTTCCACAGTTAGCTTCTTTCAATATGGGTACTGAGGCTACTTTCTGTTAACGATGACGGATGTGCAAGACGGTCCATCGTGGAGATGACGGTCCGTCGAGAGACTCCGTAGCCCCACACTTAGTCAGAATTCCACAATCTTCCTTCAACATCTTTTCCTTCATACAACGGTGGACAGCTACGGACCGTCGAGGGGTCGATGGACCTTCGATGGCTCCGTAGGTATTCATTTCTTCAATTTCAGCACACTTCTTCCGCGTTTTCATTTTGGACAGATTTCCAGCAATCAAAGAGAAAAATACATTAAAACTAATACAAAAAGGCTTTAAACACACACTAAACTTAAGGAAAAAGCATTGAAAGTATCGTGAAACCACGGTACATCAACACCCTCAACTTGAATTCGTTGTTTGTCCTCAAGCGACGCACTATGACTCACCACAAAAATCTTTGTATAAGAGTATCCTTATTTTAGCTTTCACAATCATCTGGCTATCAATCCCGATTATTTCGTTATGTTTATGCATGCTATCACTATTAGGCTCGCTCATGCGGATCATACCATGACACAGACTCACCACACTTCGACACCTATCCTCTTTGATCTCTCCCCAAAATACCAATTTTCCGGTATTGCAACTATTGTCCTCGCTTCAAAAGAACATCCTCATTTTTCACTAAAAGATTTCAGTTTGAGTATAAGGATTATTTTTTCAACACTCACTCTCAGAACAACTTCACACCTCATTTATACTTATTTCCATAGGCTTGCCCTTATTTTCACTGTTTTAGGTTCACCATAATAGACTCTTAGGATCACGATAGGACTTTCTTGTCTTGTAACTTAGGCTCGGGGTCAGGTAGGATACATTTAGATGTATTTTAGTGACTTATTGCCCTCCTTGACATAATGTCTAAGCGTCCTACCTTTTCATCATTTTATTCCGCCCTATTTCTTGATTTTCTTGTATTCTTTCACCTTGCTATTCTCCCTTCTTTCTCCTTCTGTGTGAGTGACTCTTTTCTTTTCTTACTTGTATTTTCAAAATGTTAATTTTTTCACTTTTGTTTCAACTTTTCTTGAGTCACTTTTCTTTTGTTCTTTCTCTCTCTTTATTCTTTCAACCCCACTTTTCGGAGCATTCCTCATAATAGCCACCCTCAACTCATGGCTTTTCCATGAGTCAAGGTACACAATACCCAAAGTTGAGTCAGAGCTACGACAAGGTTGTTTTTCTGCATTAGCCACCCACAACTTATGCTTTTGGCATAAGCTGAGGTGCACATGTCAAAGGAGGGACCAGGGCCAACACGTTGTTCCCAGAAAAGATCAGTTGGGGTGAAAAGTAAAGGTCTATTATAAGTTCAAATCATTTGGATCAAGAAGGGATTAATTTTGTTCTGTTTTCCGTTATCTAGGCTAAAGATTGACTATCTTGAATAAGGGCCTATGATCCTTTCCTAATTGTCTATCACGGCTTACTTTTAGTAGGACTAACCAGGCAAGTTCTAGCTTTGTACCAATGGTGGAATATTCAAATTTTCCTCACACTCACTTGACATGTCATTACTCTACCAAATTATCAGAAACCTAGTTCGAGTCTTAGATTTAGGGTCATGCAGTGGTGTATCTCTATCTCATGCTTAGAGCCGCACATTTATCAGTTATTCTGCCTAGTCATGCAACATTTTCTTTAAATCAGGATATCATTTTGTTTAGCCATCATGCTTCAGATTCCATTACTATGCTATGTACAATAGATACAAACATGCCGGTTCAACAATAAAATAACCTGTCTCTTACGGAAAAAGAACACATGCAAGAAAACCCCAAGAGAGCATCGTGAGTTGGGCTACTCAGAATTCACCTTAGCACTCACTTTCCATTTACCCCACCCCGAACAAAAAATACATGCAATTGTCCCCAATGCATAAAAGTATATAAAATAGAGTGGTAGGTGAAGCAAACCTGAGGCGCAAAGCGCCGGGGATCAACAAGTTGGCGGGTTTGGTTTCTCGGAACCCGCTCCCTCTGTAGTAGGGACACCATCAGTAGTGTCAACAGAAATGACAGCACCATCAGTAGTGCTCCTCTCAGCCTCTGCAACTCTGGAACTAGATGCCCCAGCAGCCACCTCTATAACCCTCAACTAGCGGGCCTCCTCATCAATCAGCGAGGCTCTCCTCGCAGCCTCCAACTCATAGCGCTCCTTATTCCGTGACCGGGACTCATACTTATCTCTAGTCCGGTGCCTCTTGGCACGATCTCGTGGTGGAGGTGGTGGCACATCAGTAGTGGAGAACAACATAGCCATCACCGTTACCTCAGCAGGCTCTGCAGTAGGGGCCTCAGACTCAGGCAACCGAGCCTCCAGTATAGTATCCAAGTCTGCTCTCAGACTCTCCACAGCAGCCTGAGGAGTCGTCACATCTACTGTAGGGGCTGGCCGAGCGAGAACCCGCAACTCAAGTACATCCAAGCGCTGTTGAACCTACAAGATCTTCCGCTCAGTATGATGGGCCATCTTCCTCTCTATACGCTCCTCTGCCTCAGCGATGGACCTCTGCATCCAAGGCTGGATGTGATGCAGAAGTGTGGCCATTTGGGCCTCTAGTTTTTGGACCCTAGTAAGCGGGACCACTGTAGCAGATAGGATAGAGCGGGAGGAGCTCGGAGCGGTGCTACCACATGGGATAGACTCGACCGAAGTGGTGTCGGTAGGTTCAGATGTAGCTGGATTATCCCCTTGGGCCTGCTCTACCGTGGCTGCCAGGTTCTCACCTAGCAACTGCACCTCTACACAGGGCCCTCTGTTAGAAGCCAACTCATTTGCCTCATCCCGGATGAGACCGATATCAACCTGGACAGGCGGGGTCTTGATCACATTAATGTGCCACACGGGCACTCCTGTAGACCTGCACAATGCAAAAAGCATGCACAGGAAGGGGTAAGTAGTAGTGGCCTTAAAGGCCCTCTCATGCATTACCGCCTGCAATAGCCATGCGAAGTCCACCTCAAACCCCACAATCATGGCAGCCATAAGCACTGCACGATCCCAGGTGAAAATGTTATCAGCAGCAGTGGGTGAAAGGTAGTGTCGGACAAATAGCCATAACAACTTGGCTGTGAAGGTGAGGTTGGCCTTCTTGATACTCCCCTTGGGCTCCCGCACCCAATCGGCAGCCTTACCATCTACGGAGAGGTTCTGTGCAATCCACTGCTTGGTGGACTCTCTCACCTCTAGCTCACGCTGGAACCGGCCATCTTTGATCAACTTCCACCGGTAGTCAAACTCGGCGGTGAGAGGGGTCCAGGTGGCATCGACATACGTGCCATAGAGAAACCTGAGAATGGCCTGCACGGAAATATCAACCCGCTTACCGCAGACTTGGACGTACTCCAACGGTGCATGTTTGGCGGGGGTTGCCCGCCTGTACAGCTGAGATCGGAGAGTCGACACATAGGAGGCATAGAACTCTCGGTCCATCTCCTCGCTATAGCGGCCTACATATCGAGTCGTCTAGTCCAGCCGATATCTTGTGAATAACTTCTGAATGGCCGGCATGGTGGATAGACTCCCTGTGAGAACCCGCCGCTCAAGTGTCAGGGTCCGGGTCATGACCCCCTTGTCATTGGGCATCTTGGCATTAGTGTAAACTTGGTATTGACCCTCGACACACCACCGGTTGGGATGATCAGCAACCGGAGTGGGGATGCCAGTCTAGGGTGCTGGAGTATAGTCAACACTGTCAGCTTCATAAGACGAGGCAGAAGTAGAAGCCACCTAAGATCCGGAAGCCTCCACAAAGCCGGAAGCTTCTTCAGAATCGGATGCCTCCACGGAGCCAGACGCTCCCTCTGAATGTGCAGCCAACCCATAAGGTGTGCCGGTCAGTATGTGCTACTCGTCAGACTGGGAGGCAGTGACTAAGCCGGGTGCCACCCTCGTGGGCGTGGCTTTGGTAGGGCGGGCAGCAGGGGTAGCAGTGCGGGTGCATGGTGGCACGTCTCAGCCTATGATCAGTCGGTTCGACGGGGCGACGGACTTGGAACGTCCTCGTGAGTAGACCCAGTCTTGTTTATGTGCCATGTATACCTGCAAAGAGAAGTAGTTAGTACCAGTGGAAGCCTGCAACACATGCACAAGCAGGAAACACAAAAGCGGAACACAGACAAGAAAGGGTAGTGCCGAAGGACAGAGTGCAGGACGGACCCATCGACGGACCATCGAAGGCACAACGGTCTGTCATCGGGGTCCGTCGAGGGACACTTAGAATTTTTTTTTATGAAGAACATCAGAAGCAAAGGTTCTGACAATGGCGACGGTTGAACAGGACTGACCGTCGAAGGCACGACGGTCCATCATGAGGATCCGTCGAGGGACACTTAGAATAATTTTTTCAAAACATCAGAAACAATGGTGACAGATATGCAGGATGGACCGTCGGAGGCACGACGGTCCATCATGGGGGTCCGTTGAGGGACACTTAGAATAGATTTTAAAAACGTCAGAAATAAAGGTTCTGACAGTGTCAACGGTTGTGGAGGACGGACCGTCGAAGGGACGATGGTACGTCATAATGGTCCGTCGAGGGACAGTTAGATTATTTTTATAGAAAATCAGGAGGAAAGGTTCTGACACCGTCGACTGTTGTGCAGGACGAACCGTCGAAGGGACGACGGTCCATCAAAGGGATCCATCGACGGACACTTAGATTAGGCAATGGAAGTTGGGGTTTACGGACCCCAACGTTGGTCCGTAGAGGGACCGACGGTCCATCGAAGGGGTCTCGTACTGTCCTTCAGGGATAGAGTTTTGCAGACAATTTGGTCCCCCCTTCTTACTAATTAGAATTATTCTTAAAAGACTAAGTTTACCTAACATTTACCCACCATCCCATCATTCGTAGGGCATGAATTTTCCTAGTTTTAACATGTATTTTTGACTGCCTATCAAACCCTAGGTCAGGGTAACAATCATGCAAACACACGTCAATTTTTTTAACAATACACCCCCAACATTTTCAATTTTAGTGTTCTAAGTGACTTAGAACTTGTGGGTGTAAGTTTAAGCATGCAAGAGGGTCAAAAATTCAGTACCCACACAGTAAGACATCAAGGTAATCAGGAAAATTAACAACAGTTAATCTAGCAGATCAGAACAACATACCTGACAACTGCAGTAGAGGAATAAGAGTATGAACACTAATAGTAGAACAGCAGCAACAACAACCACGAACACCGACCGGCAAAGGTACTGATGAAAATGGGATATTTGGGAGAGAAAGGAGTTCTTGTGGTTTGGGGGAAGTGTGGGAATCTGAGGAGTAATTGGGAGTTAATGGGTGATGAAGTGGGGGGGCAAATGAGAGAAAATATGGAGGGAAACCATTTAAGGGGGGTATGTGAAGAGGTGGGTAACTGAAAAGCTTAAAAACTTTTAATATATAGCCGGACGGGTCGGGTCGGGTTGGTGGGCGAGGGATCGACGATTCCCCATCAACGGACTGTAAGTGGGTCGACGGTCTATCGAGGCTACCGTCGTCAGTGCCCTAAATTAGAAAAATTGAAAGAACATACCTGGACACGACGGATACTACCGACGGTCCGTCACAGAGATGACGGTCCGTCGATGGTTCCGTCAATGGGTGCACCAGACCAGTTTTCTGCAGATTTCTGGTGATATGGTCCCTGCACATTTAACACCCATTATGCTAATATTTTTTGTATTTTCTGGACACTTTTTGGTACGGACCCTAAACTACGCTCTAGCCAACACTTCTAAAGAATAATAAAAGGACATTCAAACGGGACATTAAGTAATAAAAGCAAAAATAATGCAACTATTCTTAGAAAACCACGAAAGACATATAGTTTTCTCGAGGATACATATTGGGTTGCCTCCGAATCAGCGCTTGATTTAATGTCGCGGCACGATGGAGGAATCTTGATTACTCAGACTTCATAAAGATGGTATGCCTCGATCACTTCATTCGCCGTTTCAGCATGCCCCAGATAGATTTTGATGCGCTGCCCGTTCACCTTGAACCTCACACCCTCCTTGTTCTCCAACTCAACCGCACCATGAGGGAATAGTTGGGTGATCAAGTAGGGACCAGTACATTTGTACTTGAGTTTTCCTGGAAACAAGTGCAACCTAGAATTGAATAAAAGCACAAAATCCCCAACCAAAAAATCGCGTTTCTCAATCTTTTGGTCATGGTACTTCTTCATCTTTTCTTTGTAGAGGGCTGAACTTTCATATGCTTTAAAGCGAAATTCATCAAGCTCATTCAACCTGTTTAACCTCTGTTCCACAGCCTCATTCCAATCCATTTTCAACTTCTTCATTGCCCACATGGTTTTATGCTCTAATTCAACCTGTAAGTGACAAGCCTTCCCATATACAAGTTGGTACGGGGATATACCTAAGGGAGTCTTGTATGCTGTCCGGTAGGCCCAAAGAGAATCATCAAGACTCCTTGACCAATCCGTTCTACTAGCATTCACCGTTTTCACCAAAATCTGCTTAATCTCCTTGTTTGACACCTCAACTTGCGCACTAGTTTGAGGATGGTACGGAGTGGCCACATTATGGCGAACCCAATATTTTTCCAATAATCCCTTAAATAGCTTGTTGCAAAAGTGCGATCCCCCGTCACTTATATAATAGCACGTTAGGTGCCAAATCTGGAAAATATGTTCTTTTTCAAGAACGCGTTGACACTCTTCCCTTCATTATTTGCAAGTGCGATAGCCTCCACCCATTTAGACACATAATCGACTGCCACAAAAATGTAATTCATCTCATGACAACTCACAAAAGGGCCCATAAAGTCAATGCCCCACACATCAAACAATTCATTCACAAGAATGGGATTTAAAGGGAGCTTTTTCTTTCTCGAAATGCCACCATCTCTTTGGCATCTATTACATGCCTTGGCGAACTCATGAGAATATTGGTGGATAGTTGTCCAATAGTAGCCACATTGCAAGATCTTGTGGGCAGTCCGGATACCACTATGATGCCCACCTACAGGCGAAGAATGGCATGCCTCCAAAACACTCAACATCTCAACTTCCGGCACACAACGCCAAATAATACCATCGGCGCAACTCCTATATAAGTATGGCTCATCCCAAAAGAACTTTTTCACATCATGCATGAACTTTTTCCTTTGATGAAAGGACAAGTCCGGTGGGACGATATCACTAGCAAGATCATTCGCAAAGTCTGCGAACCATGGAATCAAGTCTTGGGAGGCAGCCAATACATGCTCATCAGGGAAAGTATCATTAATTTCATCCTTTTCACCTAACTCCCTCATTGCTTCATCTTCTAATCGAGACAAGTGATCAGCAAATTGATTTTCAATCTCTTTTCTATCTTTCACCTCATAGTCAAATTCTTGCAATAATAATACCCAACGAATCAACGTCGGTTTTGTATCCTTCTTTGCCATCAAATATATCAAAGCAGAATGATCAGTATGCACTATAACTCTAGTACCAAGCAAACAGGAGCGAAAATTCTCGAAAGCAAAGACTACTGCAAGGAGCTCTTGCTCAGTCACGGTGTAGTTCTTTTGCGCTTCATTGAGGGCATTACTAGCATAGTAAATGGGGTGAAGGAATTTATCTTTTCGTTGTCCCAAAACCAACCAAGAGCAACCCCGCTTGCATCACACATTGTAACAACCCTAAAAATGACTATACTAAGTAATGTCAAATGTATATAGAATGCCTAGATTATATCGGGTTCACACGAATTAATGCGCGTAGAACAGACCTCTGAACCTCTGCAACAACCAAGACAACTAACTTGGTGAGTTAGTTGAGCTAGGAAAGGTTGGGTTCAGCCATGTAGGGCACCCGAATATCAATATTTACCCTGATGAGTCTTAACCAGACTTAAAAAGGGGTAATCTTAAGTTTGGAGGGTCTAGGGGTAAAATGGTCTTTTCCAGGCCAAGGGTAGTATTATAATTACCCTAAATATTTAATGAATTACTGAATTGATATGGTGGAGGGTCAATTCAGGTAGAGGTTGCCAAATTTGACCCTTTAAGCAAAATCTAGCTTCATCCGGTTTCGAGCCTTGGTGGAAGCAAGGATTAAATTGATTTAATTTTATTAAGTGAATTAGTTGAATTAATTAATATTTAATCCAAATCCTAATCCTAATCCTCTCATTCTCACGTCTCTCACTCTCATTCTCACGTTTTTTATCATTAAAAGAACTGAAAATAATAGTTCTTCACTATTCAAAAACTTACACACAAAAACTCAAACGAAAAGCTAAGCTAAAACGCAAATCAACGACATTCTTCTCGACGGATTGTGTTTGGGATTTTGGTGGTGAGGTAGTGGTGTCGTGGGAATTGGAAGCATTGAAACAAGTGTTGAACGACATTAAGGTATGGGTTTTCTTCTCTCTTGGTCCCTTTCCCAAGAGACCCCTAAGTTCAGTTTAAATTCCAATCGAGAAACTAAGGTTGTCCCCGTTGCATGCCCTTGGCATTAGATCCTTTGAATTATTCAAAGCATGCGTTGGTATGTCTTCTGGTAGATAATTTTAGGTCTGGTTGTGATTATGTGTTGAATGTGTATTCGGAAATCATGGAAGGGACGGAAAATATATTCCGGAAAAGTATATTAAGTTGACTGTTTTGAGCATGTGTGTGCTGAAAATTTACTATGTTTGCTGCCTGAAATTTGTATGTTAAAATGTTGTGTTTCGCGTGTATAAAAATGTTAAAAACGTGATGTTCATATAAGGTTAAGGTGGCTGACTGAATATCACTAAAAATACTACAAAAAACAACATAATAATGAGAGAAAATGGATTGGAAGACACCAAATATCCAGCTTGCTGGAAATTGGTGGTCTCGGCCAATAGTTGAAAAAAATAGCTATGTTTTAAAAAAAATTAAAAATTGTGAGGTCATTGGAATTGAACCCAAGACCTCAACAAATTAAGATTACATAAAAAATTTATGAGAAAAATGAAAGGAAAAATAGATGTGGTGAGTGGGGATTGAACCCACAACCTCTTGAATGGATGAGAGAGTTAGGAGAAAAATAAAGAAGAAAATAATTGTGGAGAGTGGGGATTGAACCCACAACCTCTTGGATAGGTGAGAAAGTTAAGAGATAAATTAAAAGAAAAATAATGAGCTTGTGGGGGATTGAACCCACAACCTCCTTGACTTAAACGAAAAAGGAGAGGAGAAAAATAAAGGAAATATTATGGGGTTGATGGGGATCGAACTAGGGTCCCCCAAATCTGAAAAAATGCAATTATCAAGTTTAAAATAAGATTAAGTGTTATCCAAGGGATTGAAAATCGGGTTCCCTTGCCCAATTCCGTATTGACACATAAGTCATACGTAAGTAAATAATTATTGAATGCTGCCCTTAAAGATCGAAATCAATATCTTGGCATATCTACAAGATGCATAAGTCTTGTACCACATAATCTTGGGTAAACATGAATCACTTAGACAACTATGAATGTAGTCTCATGGCTTGTATGTGTGGACTCATAAGTCTAGCATACGTTAAAAGTAGGTGAGCCTAAGATGTATGTGATAAAATAATGTAACCCTAGAAGGGTTAAGCAAGAGTGTGAAACACACTAAATGGCCAAGTGCATTGGCATATGATGAAATGAACATTCACGTGAATGGGTGAGTAATTATGAAAAGCAAATGTGTTAAAGTGAATGAATGAGGTGACAATATGATAAGAGGCTAATGTGAAAGATGAAGCAATCTCAAATGAGCCTAAGTAGATGTTACCAAAACGTACTCACCTATGAGAGTGTAAAGCAAATGAAGAGACCAGTCTCTATGAACACTCTAATGAAAGTATTGAAGTTAATGCATACTTAATACTAATGATGAGATGAGAAATCATCTAATGAGCTATGATGTCCTCATGCTAGAAGACAACTTCCATGATGTATGAGTTGAATGTAATGGAACTTTATACTAAGCACCGATAGGCTAGCTATGAGCGGTGATGCCTTCCTTTGGGAAGGGCGGAGGTTCAGGTAACTCTCATGAGATGAGACTTTACGGTATGCCGGGTATGGTTCTCCTTATATCTCCTAGTCTTTGAACATATCTGCCTATATAGGGATCTAGCAGGGTTTGATTCCCTATATACACTAGCATGTTTTGGTTCACTTTAGCCGGTGATTCCACCTCTTTTCGGTGTGGGGATTACACATTGGATTTCATGATGCTCACATGATCTATGTCGGTTAAGGTTAAAGTTCCCAAAAAAAGAATGAGGCCAGCCTCAACGAATGCATATAATGAAATGAACGATACCAAAGGTGTTAGGATAGGATAATCAAGAGGTGAGCTAGACTCAAGTAATAACACTAGGTTATTCTTGGTCATTGCATAGCAAACCCGATGAGAGTCTTAAACTACATCCTAGGTATGACTAGTGATTGCACTACTATATGAATGAATGAAAACGAAGTACGTATGAATGAATGAAGCAGACTCTGTGTTTGCTAAAAAAGGCTCCCTAGTTGAGGTCTCATATGTTGAGCCCTCATTTTGGGATGTCCTAATGTCAAGTCCATGATTCCAAGGTCTCATGGCATATGAAAGAATGATGTGAACTACGTGATATGATATGTGCAATACGTTACGTGTTGCTTGCAAAATGATAAGTATGATGATGCATGTTACTCTCATGGCATGACTTCCCTAATCCAAATTTTGCAAGTCCACTGACTTTCCTAATCAAATTTGGCAAGTCCACTGACTTTCTTAATCAAAATTTTGCAAGTCCACTCACTTGACTTTCCATAAATCATGTTGTTAGGAAAGAGCTATTCTTACTCATGTATGTTCTTGGTGTGTGCTTGCATATACCCATACTTAGTACAAGTGTGTACTAATCCCATACAAATATCTACTTTTAGGTGCAGGCACAATTGGACGTTAGAGCTTATAGTACGACGTTGCAGCTATCCGGACGTGGAGCTTTCATCCGGATTTGGTAGGCCCTCATGCTTTCGAGGATGTCTACTGTTATTATCTAGCTTAGATATAGGCTTTAGCTAGTGGAGCATGTTCCACTAGTGTTTCATTTCCCCATTCATTTCAAACTTTGTATTGGTGCCGTTTTGGAAAGAATACATTTAATGCAATTATAAACTACTTCTTTCATTTGAGTATTTCTATATTAGATGGTTGATTTGTGAAATCCTATGATGTTAAGTATAATATGTTTCACATTAAATAAGAAAATAAAAAAGTTCAAATTTTTCGCTAAAAATTAACCTAGATGAAGTAACGATGACGTATGTAGGCTTCTCTTCGACCTATGAGAGGTCAACAACGCCGGTCTCGTCTGGGGTCTAGACTCCGGTCGTGACACACATATCTTCAAATAGATTACTCCAATCCGGAGAAATGATGACACGTGCAGACACCAATTTTTCCTTTACCTCACCAAATGCCTTAAGACAATATTCATCAAAATAAAACTTACACTCTTTCTCAAGCAACTTGCACAAGGAATGTGCAATATTTTAAAAATCCTTGATGAACCTCCAGTAAAAGCCCGCATGCCCAAGAAAGCTTCTCACACCATTTTACATAAATGGGTGGAGAAAGCCTCTCTATCACCTGAACTTTAGCTCGATTAACCTCTATACCCCATCTCTGAAATGCGATGACCCAATACAATACCTTCTTTCATCATGAAGTGACATTTTTCCCAATTTAGCACAAGGTTGAAGTCTTCACACCTCATAAGAACCTTGGACAAATGACTCAAACACCGCTCAAAGGAGTCACCAACCACTGAAAACTCATCCATAAACACCTCAATAGTGTCCTTCACCATATCGGATAATATTGACATCATACATCTCTGAAAGGTGGCCGGTGCATTACATAACCCAAACGACATTCTCTTGAATGCGAAGGTCCCATAAGGAAAAGTAAAGGTTTTTTTCTCTTGATCTTCCGGTGCAATAGAATAACCATCAAGAAAACAGTACCACCCCTTTCCTGCAAGTCTATCCAACATCTGATCCATGAAGGGCATAGGAAAAGGGTCCTTCTCGGTCCATGCATTTAATTTCCGGTAATCCATTGTCACGACCGGAATCTAGACCCCAGACGAGACCGGCGTCGTTCACCTCTCAGAGGTCGCAGACAAGCTTACATACGTTATTCTTACTTCGTCTAGGTTAATTTTAGCGGAAAATTTGAACTTTTTGTTTTCTTATTTCATGCTAAACATTTTAAACTTAATATCATGGGCCTTCACAAATCAACCATCTAATACAGAGCTAATCAAATGAAAAAAATAGTGCAATACTGTAATAAATGTATAATTGCCAAAATGGCACCAATAAAGTGTCTGAAATAAAAACGGAAAGAAACACTAGTGGAACATGCTCCACTAGATAAAGCCTATATCTATGCTAGATAGTAACGGTAAGCATGAGGGACTACCAAGTCCGGATGAAAGCTCCACGTCCGGATAGCTGCAACGTCAACCTGTACGCTCTAGTGTCCACCTGTGCCTGCACCTAAAATTGTAGAATTGTATAGGGTTAGTACACACTTGTACTAAGTATGGGTATATGCAAGCACACACCAAGGACATGCATGAGAAAGGTTAGCTCTTTTCTAACAACATGATTATGGAAAGTCAAGTCAGTGGACTTGCCAAATTGGGATTAGGAAAGTTAGTGAACTTTCCAAATTTGGATTAGGAAAGTCAGTGAGCTTTCCAAATTTGGATTAGGAAAGTCATGCTATGAGAGTAACATGCATCATCATACTTATCATATTGCACACAACACATAACATCTTACACATATCACATATCATATAGCATACAACACATAACATCTTTTATAACATTCATTCATACGCCATGAGACCTTGGAATCATGGACTTGGCATTAAGACTTTTCAAAATGAGGGCTCAACATATTGGACCTCAACTATGGAGAATTCATTAGCAAACACAGAGTTTACTTCATTCATTTATACGTACTTCATTTCATTTTGTTCATAGGCTAGTGTGAACACCAGCTATACCTAGAATGTAGTTTAAGACTTTCATCGGGTTTGCTGTGAATTGATCAAGAATAACCTATTGTCATTACTTTAGTCTAGCTCACCTCTTGATTATCCTAACCTAACACCTTTGTTATAATTCATTTCATTATGTGCATCATTTGAGGCTGGCCTCATTCATTCATTGGGAACTTTAACTTTAACCGACATGGATCATGTTAGCATCATGAAATCCAGTGTCTCCCCCACACCGAAAATAGGTGGAATCACTGGCCAAAGTGACCCAAAACATGCTGGCGTACATGGGAATTTAACCCTGCCAGATCCGTATATTGGCAGTATCGGTTCGAAGACCAGGAGATATAAGGAGACCCATACCCGGCAAGTCGGACAGTCTCATCTCATGAGAGTTACGTGAACCTCTGCCCTTTCCAAAACAAGGCATCACCGCTCATAGATAGTCTATCGATGCTCAGTATAAAGTTCCATTACATTCAACTCATACATCATGGAAGCTGGCTTCTAGTATGAGGACATCATAGCTCAATAGATGATTTCTCATCTCATCATTAGTATTAAGTGTGTTAATCTTAATACTTTCATTAGAGTGTTCATAGGGACTGGTCTCTTCATTAACTTTACACTCTCATAGGTGATTACGTTTTGGTAACATTTACTTCGGATCATTTGAGATTGTTCTCATCTTTCACATTAGCCTCATATCATGTTGTCACAACATTCATTAACATTAACACATTTGCTCTTCATAATTACTCACCCCATTTTACGTGAATGTTCATTTCATCATATGCCAATATACTTGGCCATTTGTGTATTTCACACTCTTAATTAACCTTTCTAGGGTTTAGTCATTTCATTACATAATAATCATTTCATCGTATGCCAATGCACTTGGCCATTTAGTGTGTTTTACACTCGTATTTAACCCTTCTAGGGTTACTTCATTTCATTACATACATGTTAGGTTCACTTATCTTTAAACATATGCTAGACTTATAGGTCTATACATACAAGCCATGAGGCTTCATTCATAGTTCGTTAAGTGACTCATATCTTTCTAAGATTATGTAGTACAAGACTTATGTATCTTGTATATATGCCAAGATCTTGATTTCGATCTAAATAGGTGGCATTATTCTTGAACATTTACTTCATTTATGACTTATGCATCAATACAGAAATTTGGGCAAGGGAACCCAAGTTCGAACCACTTGGACAATACTTACATTTTTCCTTGACTTTATTGTTAGTCTTCATGAACTTGGGACCCTAGATCGAACCCCAACATCAACATTCTATCTTTATTTTTCTCCTTGGGTTTTCTCTTAATTTGGCCGAAGGGTTGTGCGTTCGAACCCCCACAACCCCTTTTTATTTTTCCTTAAAATCTTATTGTCCATTTTGCATAGACCAAGAAGTTCTTGGATCAAACCCCCACAGCCTCTTATATTTTACTCTTTATTTTCGCTGGGAATTGGGAGGTTGTGGGTTCGAAACCACAGCCTCCTTATTTTAATTTTAAATTCGCTAGGGGCTGTGAGGTTGTGGGTTCGAACCCCCATAGCCTCCTATTTTTATTTTTAATTAAAATCCACTAAGCTAGGTGTTTTGGCAGTGAGGTTGTGGGATCGATCCCCCACAACCTCACTTTATTTTCTTAATTAACTCGCCTTCTCCTTTCCAGCCTTGAGGTCGTGGGTTCGATTCCCACGCTTCACATTTTCTCTTCTTTAATTTCTCTTCTTTCAATTGCTGACTAGAGGTCGTGGGTTCGATTACCATGCCTCCCATTTATTTATTTAATTGTTGTTCTATTCTTCATTAACCAGTAGGCCCGATTTTGATTCCCCCAGCCCCCTTTTCTTTCTTTTTCAGGAATTTCAATTGTCACTCGGGTTCGATTCCTCTTAACCCATTTCCTCCTTTACGTTTTTAGCATTCTTCCAGTGTGAGGTCTCGGGTTCAATCCCTAGTGACCTCACCTCTTTTATATTCATTAAAAACCAAGATTTTTAACCTTGTTTTTGACCGAAACTAAACTTACACCATGCTGGAAATTTGAGCATAATTTTTAGCTTCTTTTCATCAACCTTTTCACATTAGTTGTTAGGGCATTTCATGAAACATTTAGTGCATTATTAGGTGTAGTTTAGTAGTTACATTAGCCAAGAGTTTCTCACTTAGAATTAGTAACTTCACACCCCATATGAACATCACGTTGTGTACAACTTTTGCACATAAAATATAAAGATTAAACATGCCATTTCACACCTCCAACAGTGACGACATTCACTGCCACACGTTGCGCACACACATCACTTTTTCACATAATTTCGAACAACATATTCAATATTCACATAATTCCGAGCATGCATACTTAAACATAAACATCACGAAAACACATTACATCCTTACTTTGTACCAGCAAACATACCCAACCTATGATTCAATGGGAGCTAGTGACAGGGACATGCAACGTGGAAACAACCCTAGTTTTCGGACTGAATAACTGAAGCTTAAGGGGTCTTTTGGGAAAGGTACCAAGAGAGAAGAAACCCATACCTTATTTGACTGATCAAACGTTGAAGCAGTTTCCCAAACCTTTCTCCAAAACCACGTCCAACTCACCGAAAGTTTCACCACCACTCGACGAAAAACTCCCCTTTGCCTTAACGTTTTTGGTTATTTTGTTTTTCTTAGACTTTTCGTGTTTGTTATTCAAGTGTGAAGAACTTCAATATTTGTTCTGTTCTTGAAGTTGTTTTTGGCAGAGAGAAATCATGAAGTTTGAACGTGAGAATGTGATAGACATGAGAGAGTGAAACGTGAGAAGTGGTTTAGGCTTAGGTAATGACTTAGTCAAATTAGGACTCTCCTTAATACTTAAAATCTGATTTAATTAATTATACGTGAAAGGACCATTTTGCCCTTACGAAATCAAATTTTTAAACAATAATTAAATCACCAATTTGTCGGTTCCATTGGGGCTCGAACTAGGGTGGAGTGACCACCACGAAATGGGCTATTTCGGGTGGACCCGACCCTAACCGGTTCTTTAATTAAATTAATTAATAAATTAATTAATTCCTTAGGGTAATTACGATATTACCCTTGGCGTGGAAAAGACCATTTTACCCCTGGACCCTCAAAACTTAAGATTTCCTTTTTTTAAGTCCGGTAAAGACTCCTTCAATTAAATCTTCATTTTTGAAAGCCTACATGGTTGGTTCCAACATTTCCAAGCTCAACTAACTCCCCAAGTTTATTGGCTTGGCTGTAGCAAGGGTTCTGAGGTTAGTTCTACGCGCATCAATCCGTGTGAACCCTGGTCTAATAGTAGGCATTCTTGAACCATTAGCATTTCTTATCTTATTCATTTTTAGGGTTGTTACATTATCCCCCCCTTAGGAACATTCATCCCCGAATGACACTACCACTATATAGCGTAATTCCAGTCAGATCATAACATAATCACTATGCACAGTAAAGCAATAACAACAAAATATGGAGAGATAATGAAACTTAGACTTAAGAGTAGGAAGTCTAACCTTAAGAGCTGAAAAGATGAGGGTAGAGGGATCTCATGTCGGCCTCAGCCTCCCACGTAGCACCCTCAATAAGATGATTTCTCCATAATACTTTCACTGTGGCAATCTCCTTGTTCCTCAGCCGCTTGATCTGTCTGTCTAAGATCTCAACAGGTACCTCCTCATAGGACAAGTCTTCATCGACCCCCAAACCTTCCACAGGTAGAATCGATGCTGGATCACCTAGGCACTTCTTTAACATGGATACATGAAAGACTGGATGGACAGAAGCTAGCTCCGCAGGCAATGCCAACTCATAGTCCACCTCACCCACACACTGTAGATCTCGTATGGCCCAACATACCTCGGACTCAACTTCCCCTTCCTGCCAAACCTCATCACCCCCTTCATAGGTGATATCTTCAGATAGACCTGGTCACCAACATCAAACTCTAAGGGCCATTTTCTGTTATCTGCATATGACTTATGCCGACTGTAAGCAGTAGACAACTTGTCTCTTATCACTCTGACCTTCTCTAAGGCCTCATGAATGATCTCTGGACCCAAAATGGATGACTCTCCAACCTCGAACCACCCAACTGGAGATCTACACCTCCTACCATACAGTGCCTCAAACAGTGACATCTTAATGCTGGAGTGATAGCTATTATTATACGAGAATTCTATCAATGGCATATGGTCATCCCAGCTACCTCTGAAGTCAATCACACACGCTCTCAACATGTCCTCCAATGTCTGAATGGTGCGCTCTGCCTGCCCATCTGTCTGAGGATGAAAGGCAGTACTAAGTTTTACCTGCATGCCCAAGCTATTCTTGAAAGATCTCCAGAAATGTGAAGTAAGCGGAGCCCCTCTATCTGAAATGATAGACAAAGGAATCCCGTGCCATCTCACAATATCATCAATATAGAGTCTCGCATAATCCTCGACTCTGTAAGTAGACTTCACAGGGATAAAGTGGGTAGACTTAGTCAATCTGTCCACAATAACCCATATGGAGTCATGCTGCCTACTAGTCCTCGGAAGACCAACCACGGAGTCCATATTAATGGCCTCCCACTTCCAAGTCGGAACCTCAATAACCTGAGTTAAAACACCAGGCTTAAGATGTTCTGCCTTAACCTGCTGACAATTAGGACACTTGGCCACATATTCTGCAATGTCCTTCTTCATGCCATCCCACCAATAAATCTGCTTAAGATCATGATAGATCTTGGTGGAACCTGGATGTGTATGGAATATCTGGAACCATGGGCCTCTTCAAAATCCTGGTCTGCAAATCATCCACATCTGGTACACACAACCTGTCCTGATACCTAAGTATGCCATCACCTCCCAAAGCGAAAGACTCATTCATCTTTATCAACACTGAGTCCTTCAGCTCCATCAACACAAGATCTAGATGCGGACCCTGCTAGACTTCAACTACCAAGTATGATTCAGAACTACAATGAACTGAAACATCCCCACTAGTAGAGTCAACCAATCGCACACCCAGTCCCAGTCTGTGTACATCTTTCACCAACTCCTTCTTCTCATCCTCAACGTGGGTTGTACTTCCCATGGTCATCCTGCTCAAAGCATCAGTTACAACATTATCCTTACCTGGATGGTAGTGAACATTCATGTCATAATCCTTCAACAGCTCCAACCATATCCGCTGACGTAGATTCAACTCCCTCTGTGTGAACACGTACTGGAGACTCTTGTGGTCTGTGAATACATCCACATGCACTCCATACAAGTAGTGCCTCCACATCTTCAGTGCAAATACCACAACTGCCAACTCCAGGTCATTAGTGGGATAATTCTTCTCATGAACCTTGAGTTGTCTGGACGCATAAGCTATCACCTTACCAACCTGCATAAGAACACAACCCAAACCAATCCTAGATGCATCACAATAAACAGTGTAATTCTCACCAAATTTAGGCAATGTAAGCACCGGGGCTGAAGTGAGTCTGTCCTTGAGCTCCTAGAAACTCTTCTCACAAGTCTCCGTCTATTCAAACTTGCCTTTATTCTTAGTCAAAGCTGTAAGTGGGGCAACAATGGAAGAAAAGCCCTCTACAAACCTGCGGTAGTAACCAGCCAATCCCAGAAAGCTACGGATGTACGTGGGAGTAAGAGGATTTGGCCAGTTCTTTACAGCCTCAGTCTTCCTGGGTTCCATCTCCACGCCCTGATCGGACACAACATGAACCAGGAAGGTCAATGATCTGAGCCAAAATTTACACTTGTTGAATTTGGCGTACAACTGATGTTGTCTAAGTACCTGCAAGGTTAGTCTCAAATGTTGTTCATGCTCTTCCTCGGTCCTACAGTAGATGAGAATGTCATCAATGAATACTATGACGAAAGAGTCAAGGTATTCACGGAAGACTCGGTTCATGAGGTCCATAAATGCAGCAGGTGCATTCGTAAGACCAAATGACATGACTAAGAACTCATAATGACCATAACGGGTACAAAAGGCTATCTTTGGGATATCTCCATCCCTAATCTTAAGCTGATGATACCCTGAACGAAGATCAATCTTAGAGAAGAAACTAGACTCTTGGAGATGATCGAACAAATCATCTATTCTGGGAAGTGGATACTTATTCTTTATAGTGACTTTGTTGAGATGCTGATAATCGATACACATTCTAAGGGTTCCATCTTTCTTTTTCACAAACAACACTGGAGCACCCCAAAAGGATATGCTCGGCTGAATGAAACCCTTATCAGTGAGATCTTTTAACTGCAACTTCAACTCTTTGAGTTCAGCTGGAGTCATTCTGTAAGGAGGAATTAAAATTGGTTTACTATCGGGTTCTAAGTCGATACCAAAATCAATATCACGAGGGGGAGGGACTCGAGGGAAATCATCAGGAAATACATGTAGGAACTCATTCACTATAGGCACTGAGTCTATGGAAGGAATGTCATGATCTAAATCATTAACACTCACAAGATGACACAATAACCCCTTGGACATCATTTTATTGGCCTTAAGGTTTGAAATGAAGGGGTTAGGATGACTCGAGTTGTACCCCTCCCAGACTAGCTCCTCTTCATCACGGAAACGAAATCTCACCACTCTACTATGACAGTCCAAGCAAGCATAACAATTGTGAAGCCAGTCCATGCCAAGAATAACATCAAAATCATGCATGGGTAACTCAACCAAGTGTGCACACATAGTCTTACCACTTACCACTATTGGGCAATCCTTGTATACTCTATCAGTTCTTACATTTTCTCCTAAAGGTGTACTAACCACTATAGGATCATGCAGAACTTAAGGCAATATTTCAAAAGTGAGAGCAAGAAAAGGAGTTACAAAGGAAAGCGTAGACCCTAGATCAAGTAAAGCATAAATAGAAGTTGAGAATACTTGCAGCATACGTGTGACCACATCAGCGGACTTCTCCTGCTCCTCCCTGCCCTTCAGGGCATAGAACCTGTTTCTCTTAGGAGGCTCTGCTGCTGCTGAACCCTGTAGATTAGGCCTAGGCTGAGCATTACCTCCAACCTGACCTCTGTTCTGTGGGCAGTCTCTAACCATGTGCCCACTCATACCGCAACCCAAGCAGGCATTATTTCCCTATTTGCACTCTCCACTGTGAGCACGGCCACACTTAGCACAGTTCCTTTTGGGATGCTGCATCTCACATCCATTACCCTTGTTGGGCTCAGGTCTGCCTCCTCTAGGTGCTATACTCCTCTGCGAATTAGAGTTACCAGAACTCTGTTGCCCCTTCTTGAACCTGGGCTGCTCATGGATGCCAAAATTATTTCTGTGGCCTCCATGACTGGGACCTGCCTGATTTTGAGGCTTAGGCCTCCTAGCATCACGAAAACCCTTCTTATTGCGGCTGTCCTCTACCTGCTGGACATGCACCATCAACCTGGAGGGGTCCATATTATCATGGAGCATCGCAGACCGACACTCCTCCTCCAGATCTCCATTGATTCCTGTGAGGAACCTGCTCATCTCATCCCTGTTGTTAGACACAAGGGAAGTAGCATACCTGGATAATTTAACAAACTTCAGTACTCATCTCATCCTTGTTGTTAGATACTAAGGAAAGTAGAATACCTGGATAGTTTAACAAACTTCAGGGAATACTCTCTTACTGTCATAGATCCCTGCTTAAGGTTGATAAAATCCTCAACCTTTGCTTCCCTCATCTCCTTGGGAAAGAATCTCTCCAGGAAGGTTGTCTTAAACAACTCCCAAAATACCAAAACTCCACCCAAAGCTCGGCTATCCTGCCACATCTTGCACCAAGTTTGTGCAACATCCTTGAGCTGATAGGAAGCCAGCTCAGCCTTCTCAGTATCTGTGGCCCCCATAGCCACCAGAATCTTATGCACCTCGTCCACAAACTCCTGGGGGTCCTCTGAAGTATTAGACCCTGTGAAAATAAGAGGATTCATCCTCGTAAAGTCTCGCAGCCTGTCAGCCATGCTACGTACCGGTGGGTTCTATCTCTGAACATCCTGTAGGTTCACCTGGGCAGTCATAACCTAGGCCTGCATAGTAATGGCCTGTGCCATCTGGGCTAGAGATGCCCTCACCTCAGCATCAGTCAACCCATCTGGGTTAACTGGCATAGCCACTCCTTCAGCTGGAGCCTGGGGTGGAACCTGATTGTCCCCAGCAGTTGCACCTCCTCTCCTCTGACCAATGGTTCTCCTAGTATTCATTCTCTGAAAACAACAAATATTGATGTTAGACACGCTCATAACACCAAGAAATTAGACATTAAGAAAATCACGATAAGATCAGAAGAAAGGAAATTTTCCTACGCATCATGCAGTCTCTAATTCAGAATAGTGGTGCACTTCACTACCATGACTTAGAAACTACTCAATGTGGTTGATGTGTACTCATTATTCTCGGAACTTAACCTGGTGCTCTGATACCAACTTTGTCACGACCGGAATCTAGACCCTAGATGAGACCGGCGTCGTTGACCTCTCAGAGGTCGCAGACAAGCCTACATATGTCATTCTTACTTCATCTAGGTTAATTTTAGCTGAAAATTTGAACTTTTTATTTTCTTGTTTCATGCTAAACATTTTAAACTTAACATCATGGGCATTCACAAATCAACCATCTAATATACAGATAGTCAAATGAAAGAAACAGTGCAATACTGTAATAAATGTACAATTGCCAAAATGGCACCAATATAGTGTCTGAAATAAAAACTGAAAGAAACACTAGTGGAACATGCTCCACTAGCTAAAGCCTATATCTACGCTAGATAGTAACGGTAGACATCCTCGAAAGCATGAGGTCCTACCAAGTCCGGATGTAACACTACTAGAAATTTGACCTATGGCAACAATTTTTTTCGCGACGGGCATAAAACTGTTGCGATAGCTACTCAATGGCAACGATTTAAACCGTTGCTTAAGGATATTGCCCTATTAGCACACTTATTTAATTAAACAGTTGCATCAGCAGAAAAATTATTGCGGTAGAGATAGTTATTGCAACACTTATAATATTTGTTACAATAGTTATCCCTATAGCTACAGTTAATTAATAAAAATATCTCTGGGAACACTGTATATTTGGTGTTATATTTTTGTTATATAATTAGGGCTTTTTACCTCCTGTATCCATCTATATCTTTTGCCATGGAATCCTCAACTTCGTCTTCTTCATCGTTAAACCACACAACAGCAAAACACTTGTATCCAATTTTTTGCTGTATGTCGTCATCTTTACTGATGAAACAGAGGTAAGTTTCGTCTGAATTTGTAATTGTGTATGTGAACATATTAGGGTTTCAAATCTATTAGGTAGATATAGTATATTGATGAAACTTTCAAGTTTAGATACTAAAAAACTTTTGATTCTTTACTTTGTACCTTTTTTTTTTTTTTAAATATGTTTGTCTGCAATTGTTTGAGGCAATTAGTCCTTGTATTCTTTGAAATGAAATTTGTGGAACTCAATTCGTGACTCCTTCATTTTGGTCTTCATTGGGACTGATAGACGCCCTAAACTATTCCGTAAATCCAAATAGGAGAAGCAGGGAAAGGGAAATTTATTTTCCACTTGATTCACACTTGAAGTATCATTCTCTGGTCACCATTCTCAAATTGAGCACCGAGTTTCAGGTCTTCTTTCTGGGAATTAGAAAATCAAATTTGGAGAAAGCGGTCATTAATAATTTTTCTACGGTAAAACAAAACATCAAAACATCATATTGAGCACCAAATTTCAGGTCTTCTCTTGCTTTGCTCCTTCACTATCTCTTCATTGTTTATTATATTTTGAGGATTGTTACCTTCTTTAGTTTGTTAATTACATGTATTGGAACTTGGAAGTGTCTCTATGTAACAATTGAATAAATTCCAGCAGAACTAAGTGCTCTTCTGTTATGTTTAACAAAGGTTATGCACTTGCTTAGTTTGAGTTCTATTTGAAATCACCTTTATAATTCAATCTCTGTAATATGGTTTCTCTTATTTATTTGTTGCTAGTTTCTACATGTAATATGATACTTTTAAGAAGATTTTAGCTATAGAAGTTATATGCTATAAAAGTGCTAACATCTTGTTTAAGCTTGATTAAACATGTTTCCCAAAATGACAGGCATGCCACACCTTTTAAATGTACTTGTGAATTCAGAAATTGATTACCAAAGAAGAAAACTAAGTTCTACTTTGCAATCTGTTTTGTAGTGGAGGAGAGAAGTTGTGTTTGCTGGATTTGAGGTGCGTATCAAAATGGATGTTTCTGCGTAGAAAATGATTTTAGGAGTTCCATGAACTGATCCACAATGACGAGATGAACTAATTAAGGTACAAATAAAAATGAGCAATTGTTATCTGCGTGAAATTCAACAAAGTCCCATGGGCAACTCAAAAAGAATGTATCATATATTCTGCTAGTGTTTTGAGGTTAACTTATAAAGGTATAGACCATATGCTAAAACCTGGAAAAACTCTCTCTTTTTCTTCTTTCTAATTTTCTAGGCTTAATCAAAATTTTGTCTCTCATGAGAAGTAAGAGTGCTCTAACTTTGTACCATGATAAAAATTGTTAATGGGAATAAATAAATAAACACAAACATGCACGACAAACTAAGGAAGAAAGTTTAGACCTCTTAACTTCTCCGGATGGGTGTTACCTCTTATAATAATTTATTTTTGATAAAAGCTGATTGTGGTGAACTCATCTAATTTGCAAACAACTAAATCAACATATGTTAAAATTCTTAATCTTATGCTTATGAAGGTTCTTGGTATCGATCTGTCCTGGAGAATGCAGAGATCATCTAATGGGCAAAGAAGAAGAGTGCAGATATGTATGGGTCTTCTGAAACCATTTTAAAGGTATATCTGTAAATACTTTCACCAAGTAAAAATCATTACCTTTTAACTGTTACAAATTACTTGAAGACATGTTGAAACCTTCTTCATATATAATGCAATTTTTCATTAGAATTCTTTTTCTCTGGCTCTGCCAAGGGAAGTTAATATTAATTACCTTGAATATATTAGGCAAGCTATAATGTTTGAATTTTATTGTTGATTCGTCTAGCTTAAATGATAAAACTAGTAACTTATTGTTTTATGATAACAAGGTCAGAAGTGTACAGATTTAACATATAATCAATCTTGAAGAATTGACTTCATTTGTGATCTTAATTAAAATGTTTCAGCTCTTTGGCTCTCAACATATCCTTGTGTTGCTTCTACCTATAATTAGAATATGTATAACTTTAATTTTCATTTTGAAACTTTGAAAGAGATTGATAAATTAGTTTACCTTATAATTGTAACGATCTCGCAATTTTCATTCCCTTGCTAAACAAGTGTCAATTGATTCTCATAACAAAACAATGATTTGCAATTTCTGAACTTTCAAAACATCCCATAAAAACATCCTCTTAGCACATTAAAGGTATTGCACAATATCTAGATCCCATTTTGTTTTTTGCTGGAATTTCTCTATTTAAATCTATAGAAATGTCCCTTTTTCACATTAGAATTTGAAAAACTGAGACTTGTATATTTCTATTTTGCTGAAAAAGATTATAAAATATTTCTTCATGGAATTGTAGTTCGTCATATTACCTTGATTAAGGTAAAAGCACAAATATAGATATTCTTATTCTTGTTATGTAAACAAATCTGATATAGATCATATTTCTGATCATTTTGTAGGTGAATAAACAAAGGAGTAAGAAATGAAGACCTTCAAAGTATTAGCTGCGCAGTGCAAGACCTTTAAATTTTCTAGTTTTTATGAACTTGTGTATGCCAACTATTGAACATGTCAACAAATTTGTGTGTTCTGCTTTATGTATGGATAATACTAGTTGGATAATTTGGATTATGATCTTGTTGTTGAATATTTATTTTGTAAGTTATATAAATTTTTATATATTATATTTTGGTTTGCAAGGAAATAATATTCTGTTAAACCACCCAACTGTTGCAATAGAACCGATGAACAATTGCAACAACTTATAACAATCGTCGTTATAGCTAATATAATTACTTTAAAATCACAAAAATGCATTGAAGTAGCTTATACACTGTTGCAAAAGATAATATATGAAACAGTTTTCAACCGTTTCATTAGACAACATAAACGTTGCAATAGAATGTATTATAAGAACGGATGGAAAACCATTGCAATAGGTCTATCTATTGCAATGGCAAAAGAACCGTTGGAGAAAACCGTTCCCATAGATCTATCGCTACGCGAGCTGATGTAGCGGTTCATGAACCGTTGCCTTAGGCCAATAGCGACGGTTTGGGTACTTATTGCAACGGTTTTGGACTCGTTGCTATAGGCCTATTTTCTAGTAGTGAAATCTCCACGTCCGGATAGCTGCAACGTCAACCTGTACGCTCTAGCGTCCACCTGTGCCTGCACCTAAAACTCTAGAATTGTATATGGTTAGTACACATTTGTACTAAGTATGGGTATATGCAAGCACACGCCAAGGACATGCATGAGAGAGGATAGCACTTTTCTAACAACATTATTATGGAAATTCAAGTCAGTGGACTTGCCAAATTGTGATTAGGAAAGTTAGTGAACTTTCCAAATTTGGATTAGGAAAGTCAGTGAGCTTTCCAAATTTGGATTAGGAAAGTCATGCTATGAGAGTAACATGCATCATCATACTTATCATATTGCACACAGAACATAACATCTTACACATAGCAAATATCATATAGCATACAACACATAACATCTTTTATAACATTCATTCATACGCCATGAGACCTTGGAATCATGGACTTGACATTAAGACTTTCCAAAATGAGGGCTCAACATATGGGACCTCAACTAGGGAGTCTTCATTAGCAAACACAAAGTTTACTTCATTCATTTATACGTACTTCATTTCATTTCGTTCATAGGCTAGTGTCAACACCAGCTATACAAAGAATGTAGTTTAAGACTTTCATCGGGTTTGCTGTGCAATGATCAAGAATAAGCTAGTGTCATTACTTGAATCTAGCTCACCTCTTGATTATCGTAACCTAACACCTTTGGTATCATTCATTTCATTATGTGCATCATTTGAGGCTGGCCTCATTCATTCATTGGGAACTTTAACTTTAACCGACATATATCATGTGAGCATCATGAAATCCAGTGTCTCACCCACACCGAAAAGAGGTGGAATCACCGGCCAAAGTGACCCAAAACATGCTAGAGTACACGGGAATTTAACCCCGCCAGATCCCTATGTTGGCAGTATAGGTTCGAAGACCACGAGATATAAGGAGACCCATACTCGGCAAGCCGAACAATCTCATCTCATGAGAGTTACGTGAACCTCTGCCCTTCCTAAAAGAAGGCATCACCGCTCATAGCTAGTCTATCGGTGCTCAGTATAAAGTTCCAATACATTCAACTCATACATCATGGAAACTGGCTTCTAGTATGAGGACATCATAGCTCAATAGATGATTTCTCATCTCATCATTAGTATTAAGTGTGTTAATCTCAATAATTTCATTATAGTGTTCATAGAGACTGGTCTCTTCATTAACTTTACACTCTCATAGGTGAGTATATTTTGGTAACATTTACTTAGGCTCATTTGAGATTTTCTCATCTTTTACATTAGCCTCGTATCATGTTGTCACCACATTCATTAACATTAGCACATTTGCTCTTCATAATTACTCACCCCATTTTACGTGAATGTTCATTTCATCATATGCCAATATACCTGGCCATTTGTGTGTTTCACACTCTTAATTAACCCTTCTAGGGTTTCGTCATTTCCTTACATAATAATCATTTCATCGTATGCCAATGCACTTGGCCATTTAGTGTGTTTTACACTCGTACTTAACCCTTCTAGGGTTACTTCATTTCATTACATACATCTTAGGTTCACTTATCTTTAAACGTATGCTAGACTTATGGCCTATACATACAAGCCATGAGGGTTCATTCATAGTTCGTTAAGTGACTCATATCTTCCTAAGATTATGTAGTACAAGACTTATGTATCTTTTATATATGCCAAGATCTTGATTTCGATCTAAATAGGTGGCATTATTCTTGAACATTTAATTCATATATGACTTATGTATCAATACGGAAATTTGGGCAAGGGAACCCAAGTTCGAACCACTTGGACAATACTTACATTTGTCCTTGACTTTATTGTTAGTCGTCATGACATTGGGACCCTAGATCGAACCCCAACATCAACATTCTATCTTTATTTTTTTCCTTGTGTTTTCTCTTAATTTGGCCGAAGGGTTGTGGGTTCGAACCCCCACAACCCCTTTTTATTTTTCCTTAAAATCTTATTGTTCCATTTCTCGTAGACCAAGAGGTTGTGGGATCTAAACCCCACAGCCTCTTATATTTCACTCTTTATTTTCGCTGGGAATTGGGAGGTTGTGGGTTCGAACCCCCACAGCCTCCTTATTTTAATTTTAAATTCGCTAGGGGCTGTGAGGTTGTGGGTTCGAACCCCCACAGCCTCCTATTTTTATATTTAATTAAAATCCACTAAGCTAGGCGTTTTGGCAGTGAGGTTGTGGGATTGAGCCCCCACAGTCTCACTTTATTTTCTTCATTAATTCGCCTTCTCCTTTCCAACCTTGAGGTTGTGGGTTCGATTCCCACGCCTCACATTTTCTTTTCTTTAATTTCTCTTCTTTCATTCGCTGCCTGGAGGTCGTGGGTTCGATTCCCACGCCTCCCATTTATTTATTTAATTCTTGTTCTCTTCTTCCTTAACGAGTAGGCCCGATTTAGATTCTCCCCAGCCTCCTTTTCTTTTCTTTTTCGCGAATTTCAATTGTCACTCGGGTTCGATTCTGCTTAACCCCATTCCCGCTTTACGTTTTTAGCATTCTTCGAGTGTGAGGTTCGGGTTCAATCCCTAGTTACCTCACCTCTTTTATATTCATTAAAAACCCATATTTTTAACCTTGTTTTTGACCAAAACTAAACTTAAACCATGCTGGAAATTTGAGCATAGTTTTTAGCTTCTTTTCATCAACCTTTTCACATTAGTTCTTAGGGAATTTCATGAAACATTTAGTGCATTATTAGGTGTAGTTTAGTAGTTACATTAGCCAAGAGTTTCTCACTCAAAATTAGTAACTTCCCCATATGAACATCACGTTGTGTGCAACTTTTGCACATAAAATATAAAGATTAAACATGCAATTTCACACCTCCAGCAGTGACTACATTCACTGCCACACGTTGCACACACACATCACTTTTTCACATAATTTCGAACAACATATTCAATATTCACATAATTCCGAGCATGCATACTTAAACATAAACATCACGAAAACACATTACATCCTTACTTTGTACCAGCAAACATACCCAACCTATGATTCAATGGGAGCTAGTGTCAGGGACATGCAACGGGGAAACAACCCTAGTTTTCGGACTAAATAACTGAACTTAAGGGGTCTCTTGGGAAAGGGACCAAGAGAGAAGAAACCCATACCTTATTTGATTGATCAAACATTGAAGCTTCTGCCCAAACCTTTCTCCAAAACCACGTCCAACTCACCGAAAGTTTCACCACCACTCGACGAAAAACTCCCCTTTGCCTTAACGTTTTTGGTTATTTTGTTTTTTCTTAGACTTTTCGTGTTTTTTCTTCAAGTGTGAAGAACTTCAATATTTGTTCTGTTCTTGAAGTTGTTTTTGGCAGAGAGAAATCATGAAGTTTGAACGTGAGAATGTGATAGACGTGGGAGAGTGAAACGTGAGAAGTGGTTTAGGCTTAGGTAATAACTTAGTCAAATTAGGACTCTCCTTAATACTTAAAATATGATTTAATTAATTATACATGAAAGGACCATTTTGCCCTTACGAAATCAGATTTTTAAGCAATAATTAAATCACCAATTTGTCGCTTCCATTGGGCTCGAACTCGGGTGGAGTGACCACAGCGAAACGGGCTATTTTGGGTCGACCCAACCCTAACCGGTTTGTTAATTAAATTAATTAATTAATTCCTTAGGGTAATTACGATATTACCCTTGGCCAGGAAAAGACCATTTTACCCCTAGACCATCAAAACTTAAGATTTCCTCTTTTTAAGTTCGGTAAAGACTCCTTGGATTAAATCTTCGTTTTCGAGAGCCCTACATGGTTGGTTCCAACCTTTCCAAGCTCAACTAACTCCCCAAGTTAGTTGGCTTGGCTGTAGCAAGGGTTTTGAGGTCTGGTTCTACGCGCATCAATCCGTGTGAACCCTGGTCTAATCCTAGGCATTCTTGACACATTAGCATTTCTTATCTCATTCATTTTTAGGGTTGTTACATCCATACACACCCTCCATCCAGTCATCGGCCTCATCGGAACAAACTCATTTTTCTCATTGGGGACCACAGTCATTCCCCCTTTCTTAGGTACACACTAAACATGGCATACCCAACTACTATCGGCGATTGGATATATCACTCCAACATCCAACCACTTAATGATTTCCTTCTTCACCACCTCTTGCATAGGTGGATTTAAACATCTCTGGTGCTCAATACTTGTCTTATGATCGGGCATGAGTTGGATTTTATGCAAACAAATGCCGGGAGGGATCCCAATAATATCAGCAATAGTCCACCCAATAGCTCTTTTGAACCGTTTTAGCACTTTCACCAAACTCTCAACTTGATGCACATTCAAATCTGATGCATTAATTACCGGCAAAGTGTCACCATTTCCCAATAATACATACCTCAGATGAGGTGGTAGAGACTTACGTTGTAATTTTGGATCCTCCTCTATAGATAGTTTCGCGGGTGGAGACTCGCGATGCATCATATCTAACTCAAACTTCTTTGGCTTAAACCGAACATCACCTCGATCAAGTGCCGCGACCAATGACCCATACTCTTCAATGAAATTGCTATCAAAATTCATGATCACTGCCGCTAGTGCTTCTACACCCAGACGTTCTTCTATTTGTACCTCAGATGACTTTTCAACCCTGTAAGATATGGATGATACCGATTGGAGCTCACCACTCTGCCTCATGGACCTACAAATGTTGAAAGTCACTTCTTCATTGTACAACCGAAATTTCCTTTGCCCTTTCTCCATATCAACCAAGGCTCTACCCGTAGCAAAGAATGGCCTCCCAAGAATAATAGGCACCTCAAAATCGACTTCACAATAAAGAATCACAAAATTGGCCAGAAATATCAATGACTCCACCTTTACTAACACATCGTGGAGTATCCCAATAGGCCTCTTCACGTTCGATCGGCCATCAGTAGCCGCATCGCAGTGGGCTTTGGGTCACCCAAACCCAACTTCTTGTAAATAGAGAGAAGCATGAGATTTATGCTTTCCCCAAGATCACATAATGCTTTCGCAAAGTGTAATAACCCGATTGTACATGGAATAGTGAAGGCACCCAGATCTTCTTTCTTTTGCACTAGAGACCTTGTAGCAATAGCACTACAATGCTGCATTCTATCATCATCCTGAAAACTGACCAATTTTTTCTTAGTAACCATATCTTTCATGAACTTGGCATAACCGGGTATTTGTTCAAGAGCTTCTATCAAAGTGACATTGATGTAAAGCTATTTTAACATGTTGATAAAACGCCGGTATTTATCATCCTCGGTCTTTTTCACTAACCTTTGTGGGAATGGAGGTGGTGGTCTAGGCATGGGGGTCACCTTTTGGGGTACCTCAGCTTCTTTCCCCGTTTTGTCTCCTAACTCACCACTAACCTCCACTACCTCATCATCACTTTTTATTACCTTTTCTACACCAGACGGCATCTGTGGGTGAATGGTTTGATAACCACCTCGATTTGTGACTGCCATACAATATCCATCATGTTTTGGATTTTGGACAGTGTTGCTAGGAAGAATGCTCGGTTGGCGTGGGTTCACAGTCAAAGACAATTGGGCCAATTACAACTGAAGATGCTTGATCGAGATTGCATGTGTATCAACTTCCTGCCCAATACTCGCTAAGTTACTCATCAACTCTTTAGTGTGCTCATCACTATCATCAAACCTCCTCATCATTTTCTGCAACATATCCTCAACTCGCACCATACTACCTCCACCGTCCCTAAGAGTAACTTCACGATTTTGAGGTTGAACATAAGGCCCACTCCTATCATTTCTGTTACAATAGTTACCCCGGTTGAAGTTGTTGTCGCGGTTGTAATTCCCATCTCGGACATAACGACCCTCTCGGTTGTAATTACCATAGTTTAGACCTTGGTTTCCTTGAACTTGACGCCAATTCTCCTGAGTGCAGCCTTGGGTGTTTGGTCAGAAACCCCCCGTCTGCTCATTTACCACATAAGAGTCCTCCTCATAGTAATACTCATTAGTCGGCGGTGGTGGTTTAGACATGTAGTTCACTGCATTGACCTTTTTTGCACCCCAGTGACGTGTTTCAACACCAACCCAAGCTCAGTTCTCATTTGAGACATTTCTTCACGAATCTCATTTGTGGCTGGGTTTTGTGGGGATTGCATTGCAAAAGTATTTCTCAGAGTATCTGACTTGCTAGTACTCTAAGCTTTATTATTTCGGGAGATTTTCTCTAACTTCTCAGCGATCTCAGCGTACGGACACTCCCCATAAGAACCACCTGCTATCGTATCCAATATTGCTTTATTATTATCATCTTGTCCCCAATAGAAGTACTCTTTCAGTGACTAATAATCGATGCGGTGATTGGGGACACTTCTCAAGAACGAAGTGAACCTGTCCCAAGAACTACTGACTGATTCTCCTGGTAGTGCCACAAAGTTGTTCACCCTATCTTTGTGGTTTAGCTTCTTAGACACCGGGTAGTAACGTGCTAAGAACACATCCCTCAATTGATTCCAAGTGTAGATTGAGTTATAGGGGAGTTCGGTAAACCATATAGCAACCTCTCCCATCAGTGAGAGAGGGAACACTATTAACCCAATTACCTCCATGTTGAAATCAGGCCTCCCTACACAACTCTTACACACCGACCTCACTTTGGCGATGTGAGCATGTGGATCCTCAGAAGGTACCCCTGAAAACAAACCTCTCGCGGTGAGCATTTGCATCAGACTACTAGTTACCACGAAAGTATGGCCATGTGGTAGGGGAGGCAAGACAAGTGGTCCGTCAGAGTTAATAATATTATCATATCCCCTATAATACTCTTGAGGGCGTGGAACGGGAGGTTGCCTCTGTATTTCACCTTCCCCACAATTTTCAGGTAATAATAGATCATGAGCTTCAACAGGTGGTGGAATTTCCGGGTTGAGCCCATCATCGAGAATACCCAGATTTCGATTCATTCTGCGCAGTGTACGCTCTAGTTTGGGGTCGGGTGAGAGGATCGGTTCTCCTCTACTCTGTGTACTTGGCATACACAGAAGTTAGATCTGCAAGAGACAAAAACAAAGAGAAAATGAAAATTAGGAAAATGTTGACTAAACTTCGGTAATAAGCTTAAAGTTAATCTAAAAGCCACTTTCCCCGGCAGTGGCGCCAAAATTTGATACGCTCAAATTTACATCTCGAAAAGAAATATAAGCGGTCGTATCAAGTAAAGAACCCAATTATGAGTTTGGGGTCGATCCCACGACGAAAATAATTTAGACTTAACTTTAACCTACTATTACTTCTATTTAGTCAAGTCTTTTCCGAAAACAAAATAACAAAAAGGGGGGTTTTAAGTAACAAATATAATTAGCTATTTCTAAATAGACAAGTTCAAAGATTTTATTTTTATCAAGTAATGAGAGTAACTAGGTCTTAAGTGTTCCCATAGGTTCATAACTCGGTAATTCTAGATATAACAATCCTTTCCTAATATCTTTCATGAAAAGTGGTAACTTATGTATCCCTAATTCCTTGGTCCGGCAATTAGGAAATTTCACTCCGCACCTTGGTCCGGCTACGTGTGTATGCTTTACTAAACCTTACCTTTACCTCATATCGAGCATCATAATCGATGTTTGGCTTAGTTGTTACTTTGAACCAATCAACACTAGCCTATTAGATAGTGTATACTAAATCTACGTTTATAATTCTTTTCTTATTATCTACCTCCTTAATCCGGAAAGTAGCAACAAGGCGAGTTCAAATGTGTGCACTCGTTAAAAAGACTTCGAAACGAAAGAATTATCAATACATGCAAGACACTATTCTAGAATTGTTACTTTAGCTAGTTTTTACCTTGTTATTTACCCATGATTCCCACAATCCTAGTTATGGATTTAGTTACCCATGTTAATAATCACACAATTCATATTAGTTTGATAATAATTCATGTACTTACTTTGATGAGATTGAAGAAAACCCAGAAAATTACTTGAATTAATCAATAATCTTGCAACAAACGATTCCGGAAAATAGATTAATTTCCAAAATCTCAAGTTCACAAAGTTAGAACAATAAAATTGAAAAATACCCAAGAGTCTAACCTCAAAAATGAGGTTTTTACAACTATTTATAATAATAGAGTCCTAACATAAAAGAGAAATCTATTTAAGTAAAATCTGCCCAAAAACCGCGTCTCAGTTAACGACCTGGATGATGGACTTTCGAGACCACGACAGACCATCGTGGTCCCCCGTCGTTCCACACTTAGCCTCTTTTCAAGATGGTACTGAGGCTACTTTCTGTTAACGATGACGGATGTGCAGGACGGTCCGTCGTGGAAATGACGGTCCGTTGAGAGCCTCCGTAGCCACACACTTAGTCAGAATTCCCCAATCTTCCTTCAGCATCTTTTACTTCATACGACGGTGGACACCTACGGACCGTCGAGGGGTCGATGGACCGTCGATGGCTCCATAGGTAGTCCCTTCTGCAATTTCCGCACAATTCTTCTGCGTTTTCATTATGGACAGATTTCCTGCAAAACAAAGAGAAAAATACATTAAAACTAATACAAAAGGCCTTAGACACACACTAAACTTAAGGTAAAAGCATTTAAAGTACCGTGAAACCACGGTACATCATGTACCAAGTATTCTTGTGTCAAAGATTTGATGATATAAGACTTAGTATTTCCTATGGTTTTTATATGAAATATATTTTGAAAGACTATTCGAATGTTGTGAAAAGTTTTAATTTCACACTACTTTTCACATATGTTTATGTGATGAATGATATGAAGGGCTTCTACAAGACCAACGAGACGTCAAGCACGTCGCATTGCGATCCAAGAGTGCCCTAGATCCTAGGGTGTACACTCAGGTCATGAGAAATGTGGTATCATAGAATAGGTTATGAAAGTGGTCTTAGGAATCAAAAAGTCTCATAAAGTCACCTCTAGTAGAGTCTTGACCATTGATATGAGTCGCGACACATCTATGGGTGAGAGGATATAGGACGATAGAGTTTCACTTTCTTCATCAATATTGTGTTGTGCCTATAGAGTTGAGGTTGTAAGTGTCTATTCCTAATCTCTTCTCTTGTGTTTATAGGAGATGAATACTAGAAGGATGGCTGCTACAAGGTTGGAAGAGGGAAGGATGAATGAGGAGATTACTCATCAAGTTGAGAAAGTTGAGCAAGGTGCTCAAGGGGTTCAAGGTGCTCAAGGTGCTCAAGGTGATCAAGTCCCTATCGTGGGTGGAGGTAATGATGTTCCGATTGTTCCCCCGGACATGACGAATGGGGAGATTGGAGAGGCTTTGCTTACTTTAGCCCGAGCCTTGAATACTCATTTGAATAGGGGTATTGAACCTAGTGTGAATGTTGTGGAGAGAACTATGAAATCTATATTGAGAGATTTTGCGATGATGAATCCTCCTATCGTTCTTGGCTCTAAGCTGGGAGAGATCCCCAAGAGGTTCTAGATGGTGTGTAGAAGGTGTTGAGTGCCATGGGGGTCACTTCTAGGGAGAAGGCGGAGTTAGTTTCGTACCAATTAAGGGAGTTTTCTCAAGTGTGGTACACTCAATGGAAGGATAATAGGCCAGTTGAATTGGGTCCTATTGAGTGGGAGGAATTTAAAGAGGCTTTCTTAGGAAGGTACTTTCCCACTGAGTGGAGGGAGATGAAGGTTGAGGAGTTTATCAATCTTAAGAAAGGCAATGTGAGTGTTGATGAGTATTCCTTGAAATTCACTATGTTGTCTAGATATGCCTCATCCTTAGTGTCTAACCCTAGGGATGAGATGAGTAGGTTTGTTACCGGTGTCGCCGACCTAGTGAAAGAAGAATGTCGTACGACCATGCTCCATGATGATATGACTCTATCTAGACTTATGGATTATGATCAATCAATTGAGGAGTCTATGATTGGTAGTATTTCCAGAAACTTGAAGAGAAGTGGGTCAAATGATAAAAGCCAACCTAGGTACAAGAAGAAGGCTTCAACTCAAGATGAACCTAGGGGTGCTAAGGTGAAACTTGAGAAGGGTAGTGGTTCTCAAATTGGTAAGCCTACATGTGCTACTTGTTGAAGAGGCACTATGGAGAATTCCTATTGGGTACCGGGAGTTTCTTTGGATGTGGTAAAGATGAACACAAAGAGAGGGATTGTCCTACTAGAGAGGGTAAGCAAGTTCTTCCAAGTGTTCTTGGGAATGATGTTCCAAAGCAGAATCGTTTCTATGCACCGCGGGCAAGAGGATCAAAGCCGGATCAAAATGGTGATAATGATGGTAAGTTCTTGTAATTTATCCTTTAGTGTTATGAGTTCCTTCTAAGTGGGGGAGTATGGTTAGTAGATGGGCTAGATGGTCATAAAAGCATGTTGCATGTGCATGGTGTTTAGGAGTCTTATTGGAATTGAATTTCATTGATTCCTTGCATTGTGCATTTCATGATGTAATTATTATGTTGTAAAATGTGTTTATATGGTTTTATCTTGCATATTAGCATGTTTCCATCATAAATTTCCTAAATGTTGCATTTTTGGATCTTTGAACCATGTTTACTGCCAAGGAATTTAGCTCACTGTAACATTTTTGAAAAATCGGCTAATTTGTTCTTTGGTTGAAAATTGTTGTGATGTGGTTACAACAGATGTATATGAGCATAATAATGAATGTAAAAGCAGTTTTTCCTATTTGGAATAAAGGATGTGAGTCTTATGGCATTATGAGTCGTAGATTTATTTCTAGCTTCTTGTTGTGTTGTGAGTCTCTTGATTATGTGAAATTGATGTTTCTTCTAGATGTTTGTATTTTATTATGTGCTATGTGGTATGGTTATGATCTGCTAGTGGACTCTCTACTCTTGGAAGTGTTCGGAGAGTGGCAAGTGTCATTCGAGGACGAATGTTGTCCAAGTGGGGGAGATTGTAATACCTCTAAAACGCTTAGGTGAAACTTGAGCGTAACATGTTTGTCATGAGAGTATAAGGTCCTAAAAATGGTTTATAATGTGGTAATGAGGAAGTGTCTAAGGATTTAGGTGAATTGGATGTCAAATTTCAAGGGACGACTAAGACGTTCGAAGACTATCACCTACACGACTTATGTGTCTTTATGTTTGTGATTCATGAGCTTATGTAGTCTTTATATGAGTTATAATAGTGTGTATAGGCAGGTTTTTGAATTTCATGAAGTTTGGAGGTCAAACATCCAAGAATGTCCATGACGCTCGAAAGGTTTGCCTTCAAATGACCATTTGTGTCTTAGCGTGTTTCGTTGAGTTTTATGTGTTCGTTTTGGATGAAATTGATGTGGGAGGTCCTAAACTTGTATACAATCTTATTCGAGTTGGAAACGTCCAGGTAATCATTCTCAAGGACCAAGCAAGGGTCCTTGAGGAAGGACCCATCTTGGTGGCCGAAACTGCCAAAAGCAGTCCCACTTACGGATGGCAATCGACGAAACATAGCATGGTCAACACACCATAGGTTGAGGCGTTGGTTAGGACATAGAAGTGGGAGGATTTACTTCCAAGTACAAGTCTCTGACCCAAACCACGGACCAACAGGATGGTCTGTTGGTTGGGAGACGGTCCGTCAATTGGCCGTAAATTCATCCAACGTCCAAATAATAAATTGGGCGGTTTCCTAAGGGTATTCTAGGTATTATAAGTGGGTTAATAAGTCCTAATTACCTAGATGAATTCATTGTTAAAAAAAAATCAAAACCCAAAACCTCTAAAGAGCTCTCTAGAACTCCATTGAAGCTTGAAGGGAGATTGAAGATTGAAGGTGATTTCTCCACCAATTTCGCAAATTTTTCGTGTATTAACATCAATTAAGGTATGGTTCAACATCCTTGAAACTATTTTCATCAAGGAGCAAAACTTCAAAGAGATTACTAAAGTCTTTCAAAGATGAACTTGTCCAATTTTGTAATCTATCCATGGGTTCTTGCATTAAAGGTTTTTAATCATTTTATATTGATTGAATGTTGTTAATTAGATGATTTTAACGTAAAAACTCTATGAACCCATGTATTTCATTGTAATACCTCTAAAACTGACTACGGTGAAGCTAGAACCTAACATGTTTGTAATGAGGGTCCAAGGTCCTAAAATGGTTTATAATGTGGTAATGAGGCCTGTCTAATGATTTAGTTGAATTGAATGTGAAACTTCAAGGGATGACCAAGACGTTCGATGACTAGTCACCTATGTGCTTCATGTGATATTATGTGCTTATATGTGTGTGTCATGAGATTATGAGGTCCTTATATAGTAATTACAGTGTGTATATGAAGTGTGTTCAATTTCATGAAGTTTGGAGGTCAAACGTCCAAGAATGTCCATGACATTTGAAAGGTTTGCCTTAAAACGACCTTGTGTGTCTTAGCATGTTTCGTTGAGTTTTACGTGTTCATTTTGGATGAAATTTATGTGAGAGGTCCTAAACTCGTATACGATCATATTCGTGTTGGAAACGTCCGGGTAAACATCCCCAAGGACGAACCAAGGGTCCTTGAGGAAGGACCCTTCACAAGAGCCTAAGGTTGTCTAGACTATCCCAAACGACTAAAGCAATCGATGGATAGTAGGCTGGTCCACGCCCCGTAGATAGTGGGTGTGGGTCAGGAATCAGCCTAGGGATCTTAAGCTCCCAAAGGCAAGTCTCTTATCCCATCAACGGACAGCCAGGACGGGCTGTTTGTGGACTTACGCCCTGTCAATTGGCAGTCGTAGGTTGGTGCGTGCAACTTCACATTTTACTGTAAAATGCAATGGTGAATTGGTAAATTGACCCTACGTACAAATAAGAGTTTGCGAGGTTTCCTAAGGGTATTCTAGGTATTTTAAAAGGTTTTATAAGTCCTAATTACCTAGATGAATTCATTATTCTAAAATCAAAACCCCAAAATCTCTATGAAATTCTTTAGAACTCTATTGAATCTAAAACTCAAGGAAGAGCTTGGAATGAAGATTTTAATTTTTTGATTCTTCATCAATTTCGTGGTTTAGCTTCATTAAGGTATGATTTTTCATCCGTGAAACTCTCTTCATAAAGGAGCCCAAAGTTCAAAGAGATTTCTATGTTTTTTAAAGACGAACTTGTCCAATTTTATGATCTAGCCATGGGTTATTGCATAAAACGTTTTGAATCATTGTTTATGGATTGAATAGATGTTAATTTGATGATTTAAACCTAAATTCTTCATAAACCCATGCAAAACATAATATCTTCAAATTGGCTATATTATGGATGTTATGATCTTGTCTCAATGCTTATGAATTCTAGTGTAGTTTTCTATGGGCTATTAAATGATGTAAGAATTGTATTATATTGAGTGTAGGATGTCTTAGATTGATAAATCTATTTTTAATTTACCTAGACTCATTGAGTATAATGAATTTTGTATTGAATTGGTGATCATGGCCATGGGTAATGGTCATTTGGTATTGAATTGGATGATTTAGCTATGGATTGAAATGGTGAGAATGAATTGGTGGTACTCTGCCATAATTATCTTTATTTAATGCAATGTAGTTCTTCAATTATGTTGTGATTTGTATTATATTTTTATGGTGGCGGTGCTATGTGATTTACTTGTGATGATATGCCCTTGTCAGCGTTACTTAATGTATTATTATGTTCATGGCCCTGTCGGCAACTATTTGATGTATTATGATGATTTGTGTAGTTGATTTCTGTGAAGTATGATCATATCTATCTAATTGTGATTAAGGTGAAAGTATGTGTTCTTTTGTATATGTTGTTAGATGATCATGTTAGACTATGACTATGTACTTATGTGTGTAGTCTTAGAGTTGATCCATGATTTTCCTACTTGACGATATGAGTCTATGATGGTTATATTGATGATGTTATAGTAGTGTATAGGGTTATTTATAGATGATAATGGCTATTCTTATGTGCTTCTAAAATGATATGTTATATCTCATAAAGTGAAGTCTTGGTGTGTCTTGCGTAGTAGACTTGTGTCCCTTACTTGATACATGTATGAATGTAAATATGAGATGTCTTGACTTAGGATGCTAAAGCCTCTTAGCCTTTTATGTATGAATTATTGACCTTGAATGTTTCTAAGAAGGTCCTTTATGTCGAACCTTCAACCTAGTCGTAAGGTTATGATAACCTTTAAGTCAAAAGTCGTAATGGTATCCTTCTTATATGAATAATGGACTTAAGGTTGGTTGGCTGGAACGACATGAAATCATCCTTAGAAAATTCATCAAGCTATCCTCTTCCCCATTGAAAGGCATCCCTAGGGGACCTCTTTGGTAGGGTGAACGTGATTGGGTTATGAACTAGATATGGAACCTCTTCATGTGATCCTTTATGAAAATTACTCTATGAAAACAAAGGCTAGAACCGAGTGAGTCTGTTAAGGGAAGTAGCTCTAGATAATAATGAGACTAGAGTGCAAAAAAACCATTCATATTCCTTTACCATGTGCCTACATAGTATGTGTCGAAGTTCTACCATTGGCAACTAGAACACCCTCCATCGGAGTAGGTTACAACTCCGGATTCCATGCTTATCTACCATGGTCTAATGTCAGTTATTTCTTATTCTCATCATATGGGATACCTACTAGTGTCGGAGAAGTTCTATGAAGTTTAGGTGGTGGTATGGGACGTTATCTAGACATTGCATAATAGGCTTTGAAGATGTTAGTGAGTGAGTACCTAGGTCTTCTCCATGACCATTACTTGAATGTCCTTATGTTATGAATGTCTCTTAAATGAACTAATGAAGATAATGACTTAAGTTAGAAAGCATGTTAAATGAATAAGTACTTACCTAGAGTAGTTTAAGGGTTGTCTAGTTAAGATGTGAAGGGGGCATAGGAATGGTCACTTCATATCTTACCTAGATAAGTCTTAAGAAATACTCTAGATAGGAAAGTTGGTTGGTTCATGAGACATGATCCAAACTTAGGTAGTCTTAAGGATTATTTAGGTAATCTTGAAGAGGTAAAGTATGGACATTCTCTTCTTGATTTACTTAAGTAAGTCTTTTGTTAACAATTTTGAGGAGAATGTCATATTTCATATGTGTTATTGTATTAAGTGAGGATGATCTTATCCTAGGTACTCTAAAGTATCTCTTAAGTGTGTATGAAGGGATTGTATGGGCGGTCGCTTCATAACTCACTCAAATGAACCTTAGAATCAGCTTTTGGTAGGAGGATCTCATGTTTATGTGTTTTGGTGTATTGTAAGTGTTTTTATCTCATTCTAGGTGGTCTTAAGGATCATATAGGTGTTCCTAGAGCGGGTGTATGGGCGGTCTCTCTTTGTCTTACATAAGTGAGTCTTAGGATAGCTTTTAGTGAGAGGATTGCATGCTAGAAAGTGTTCACTGTGAAGTTGAAGAACTTCACTGCTGTAACAGTGACTTAATTCAATGGAACAATGACATAGTTCACTGTAACATTCCTTAAAAAGTGATAAAATGCTTATGTGATATCTTATGTGTTTCTAAGGTGTTAAATGTTGTTCTTATGCTTACACTATGATATTTTAATTAAAAAGAGCATAGTTCCATTAAATGTCCGTTATCGGGATTTTTATGCATTATGCCACACTTAGTACATGTGTTTAATTCCATGCTTTTATGTATCTCTAAAGTGATTCATAGGTGAAGATGTTTTTGGGAGCGAAGCTTGGATTATAGGATCTTTCAAGCAAGTTTGAAGTATTTTCACATTTGACACGAGGGCATAAATGTCTTTTGATTTCTTATTTGAAAGCATTGTAATAGACTTAGCATTACTATATTTCGATTGTATGGATCGTGTCCCAAGTATTCTTGTGTCAAGAATTTGATGCTATGATACTTAGTATTTCCTATGTTTTTTATATGAAATGTATTTTGAAAGACTTTACAAATGTTGTGAAAATTTATAATTATCCCAACTTTTCATATATGTATATGTGATGAACGATACGAAAGGGCTTGTACAAGACCTTCGAGAGGTGAAGTTCGTTGTGTTGTGACCTAGGAATGCCCTATATTCTAGGGAATAGGTGCAGGTCGTGACAAACGTGGTATTAGAGCATATGTTATGAAAGTGGTCTTAGGAATCCAAAAGTCTCATAAAGTAATGTCAAGTAGAGTCTTGACCATAGGTGTGAGTCGCGACACATCTATTAGCGAGAGGATATTATTTTCTACTCCTTTGTCGTGCCTTTGAGATTCAGAAGTTATGAGTATTCTTTTCTTATTGTTTTCCTTGTGTTATAGGAGATGCATACGAGGAGGACACCAGCTAGAAGAGTTGAGGAGAATGATGTGAATGAGGATCCTCCTCAAGTTGAGCAAGGTGACCAAGTTCTTCAAGGTGCTCAAGGGGAGGGGCTCAAGGTGCTTAAGGTTATCAAGTCCCTATTTCGGGTGGAGGTAATGAGGTTCCGGTGGTTCCCCCAGACATTACTAATGGGGAGATTAGAGAGGCTTTACTTACTTTAGCCCGAGTCTTGACTACCCATGTCAATAGGGGTATTGAGCCTAGAGTGAATGTTGTAAAGAGCACTATGACATCTAGATTGAGAGATTTTGTGAGTATGAATCCTCCTATATTTATTGGCTCTAAGGTGGGAGAGGATCCCCAAGAGTTTCTAGATGGTGTGTACAAGGTGTTGAGTGTCATGAGGGTGACTTCTATGGAGAAGGCGGAGTTAGCTTCGTATCAATTGAAAGAGGTTGTTGAAGTGTGGTACACCCAATGGAAAGATAATAGGTCAGTTGAGTCGGGTCCTATTGAGTGATAGGAATATAAAGAGGCCTTCTCACAAAAGTTGTTTCACCGTGAGAGGAGGGACGTGAAGGTACGGGAGTTTATCAATCTCAATCAAGGAAACATGAGTGTTGAGGAATACTCTTTGAAGTTCTCTATGTTGTCTAGATATGCCTTATCCTTAGTTTATAACACTAGGGATGTGATGAGTAGGTTTGTGACCGGTGTCGCCGACCTAGTGAAAGAAGAATGTTGTACGACCATGCTCCATGATGATATGACCCTATCTAGACTCATGGTTTATGCTCAATCAAATGACTAGTATAAGATTGGTAGGATTTCTATAAACTTGAAGAGAAGTGGGTCAAACGATCAAAGCCAACCTAGGTTCAAGAAGAATGTTTCAACTCAAGATGCACCTAAGGGTGCTAAGGTGAAACTAGAGAAAAGTAGTGGCTCTCAAGTTGGTAAGCTTGCATGTGCTACTTGTGGAAAGAGGCTATATGGGGAATGCCTATTGGGTACCGGGAGTTGCTTTGGATGTGGTAAAGATGGACACAAAGTGAAGGATTTTCCTACAAGAGATTGTAAGCAAGTTACTCCTAATGCTCCGAAAGGAGATGCTCCAAAGAAGAATCGTTTCTATGGACTCCGGTCTAGAGGATCCAAGCCAGATGATGGTGATGATGATGATGGTAGGTTCTTGTATTTCTCTCTTTAGTTTTATGAGTTCCTTCTAAGTGGGGGTGTATGGTTAGTAGATCAGCTAGATGGTCATAGAAGCATGTTGCATGTGCATGGTGTTTAGGAGTCTTGTTAGAATTGAATTTCATTGATTCCTTACATTGTGCATTTCATGAAGTGATGATCATGTTGTAAAATGTGTTTATATTGCACATTAGCATTTTTCTATCCTCAATTGCCTAAATGTTGCATTTTTGGATTTTAGAAGCATGTTTACTTCCATGGAAATTAGCTCACTATAACATTTTTTAAAATTTGGCTAATTTGTTCTTTGGTTGAAAATTGTTGTAATGTGGTTAGAACAGATGTATATGAGCATGATAATGAATATAAAAGGAGTTTTTTTCTATTTGTAATGAAAGATGCGAGTCTTATTGCATAATTAGTTGTAGAATGAGTTTCTATCTTCTTGTTGTGTTGTGAATCTCTTGATTATGTGAAAATTGATATTTCTTCTAGATGTTGTATTGTATGATGTGTTATGTAGTATGGCTATGAGATGCTAGTTGAATCTCGACTTTTGGAAGTGTTCAGAGAGTGGCAAGTGTCATTCGAGGACGAATGTTGTCTATGTGAGGGAGATTGTAATACCTCTAAAAATGACATAGGTGAAGCTAGATCCTAAAATGTTTGTCATGAGGGTATAAGGTCCTAAAATTGTTTAAAATGTGGTAATGGGTCAGTGTCTAGAGATTTAGGTGAATTGGAAGTGAAACGTCAAGGGACGACCAAGATGTTCGACGACTGGTCACTTATGTGCTTCATGTATTCTTATGCGCTTATATGTGTGTGCCATGATGTTATGAGGTCCTTATATGAGTAATAATAGTTTGTATAGGAAGTGTGTTGAATTTCGTTAAATTTGGAGGTCAAACGTCCAAGAATATCTATGACATTCGAAAGGTTTGACTTAAAATGACGTTGTGTGTCTTAGCATTTTTCGTCGTGTTTTACATGTTATTTTTTGATGAAACTGATGTGAGATGTCCTAATATCGTATACGATCATAGAGGGTTGGAAAATCCGTGCAAACATCCCCAAGGACCAACCAAGGGTCCTTAAGGAAGGACCCTTCACAAGAGCCTAAGGCTATCTAGACCATCCCAAATGACTGAGGCAATCGACAGCCAGTAGGCTAATCGACAGGGTCAGGATATAAGCTAGGGAGATTAAGATCCCAAAGTCAAGTCTCTGATCCATCGAAGGAAAGCTTGAACGGGCCGTTTGTGGACTTACGCAACGACGATGTCCAGTCGTAGGTTGGTGCCTGCAACTTCGCAGTTTACTGTAAAATGCTAGAGTGAATTGGTAAATTCACCCTACGTCCAAATAAGAGTTTGGACGGTTTACTAAGGGTATTCTAGGTAATTTAAGAGTGTTTATAGGTCCTAATTATCTAGATGAATTCATTATTCTAAAATCAAAACCCAAATTCTCTAAGAAATTCTCTAGAACTCCATTAAACCCAAAACTTAAGGAAGAGCTTGAATTGAACATTTGATTGGTGATTCTTCATAAATTTCGTGTTTTAGATTCATTGAGGTATGATTTTTCATCCTTGAAACTCTCTTCATCATGTAGCCAAAATTCAAAGAGATTTCTAAGTTTTACAAAGATGAACTTGTCAAATTTTATGATCTAGTCATGGGTTATTGCATAAAACGTTTTGAATCATTGTTTATGGATTGAATTGATGTTAATTTGATGATTTTAACCTATAATATTCATAAACCCATGCAAAACATAATCTCTTCAAATTGGCTATATTATGGATGTTATGATCTTATCTTAATGCTTATGAATTCTAGCGTAGTTTTCTATGGGCTATTGAATGATGAAGGAATTGTATTAGATTGATGTATAGGCTTCTTAGATTGATAAATATATATTTACTTGACCTAGATTCATTGAGTATTATGATTTTTGTATTGAATTGATGATCATGGCCATGGTTAAGGGTCATTTTGTATTGCATTGGATGATTTAGCAATGGATTGAAGTGGTGAGAATGGTTTGGTGGTACGCTTCCCTAATTCTCTTTATTTTATGCAATGTAGGTCTTGAATTATGCTGTGATTGGTATGGTCCACTTATGGTGGTGGTGCTATGTGCTTTACTTGTGAATGATGTTCCCTTATTGGTGTTACTTTAAGTATTATGATGATCATGGCCTTGTTGGCAACTACTGTATGTATTATGATGATTTGTGTACTTGATTTATGTGAAGTATTATCATATCTATCTACTTGTGATTATGGTGAAAGCATGTTTTCTTCTATTGATGTTGTTAGGTGATCATGTTAGACTATGACTATGTCCTTATGTGTGTAGTCTTAGAGTTGATGCGTGATTCTTCCTATTTGACTATATGAGTCTATGATTGTTATATTGATGATATTACAGTAGTGTATAGGGTGACTTATACATTATAATGGTTATTCCAATGTGCTTCTAGAATGATATGCTATATGTGATTAAGTGAAGTCTTGGTGTGTCTTGTGTAGTAGACTTGTGTCCCTTACTTTATACATATTTGAATGTAAATATGAGATGTCCTCACTTAGGATGCTAAATCCTCTTAGTCTTGTATGTATGAATGACATGTGACCTTGAATGTTGCTAAGAAGGTCCTTTATGTGGAGCCTTCAACCTGGTTGTAAGGTTATGATAACCTTGAAGTCGAAAGCTGTAATGGTATCCTTCTTGTATGAATGGTGGACTTAAGGTTGGTTGGCTGGAACCGCATGAAATCATCCTTAGGAAAGTCATTAACCTATCCTCTTTGCCATTGAAAGGCAGACCTAGGGGTTCTCTTTGGTAGGGTGAATGTGATTAGGTTATGAACTAGATATGGAACCTCTTCATGTGATCCTTTTTGAAAATTACTCTATGAGAACAAAGGCTAGTACCGAGTGAGTAAAGTAAAGGAAGAAGCTCCAGATAAGAATGAGGCTAGAGTGCAAAGAATCCCTTCCTATTCCTTAACCATGTGCCTACATGGGATGTGCCTAAGTTCTACCATTGGCAAGTAGAACACCTCCATAGGATTAGGTTACAACTCCCGATTCCATGCTTAGCTACCATGGTCTATGTCGGTTATTGCCTATTCATATCATATGGGATACATACTAGTGTTGAAGAAGTTCTATGAAGTTTCGGTGGTGGTATAGGATGCTATATAGACATTGCAAAATAGGCTTTGAAGTTGTTAGTCAGTGAGTCCCTAGGTCTTCTCCAAGACCATTAATTGAATGTCCTTATGTGATGAATGTATCTTAAATGAACTAATGAAGATAATGACTTAAGTTAGAAAGCATGTTAAATGAATAAGTACTTACCTAGAGTAGTTTAAGGGTTGTCTAGTTAAGATGTGAAGGGGGCATAGGAATGGTCACTTCATATCTTACCTAGATAAGTCTTAAGAAATACTCTAGATAGGAAAGTTGGTTGGTTCATGAGACATGATCCAAACTTAGGTAGTCTTAAGGATTATTTAGGTAATCTTGAAGAGGTAAAGTATGAACATTCTCTTCTTGATTTACTTAAGTAAGTCTTTTGTTAACAATTTTGAGGAGAATGTCATATTTCATATGTGTTATTGTATTAAGTGAGGATGATCTTATCCTAGGTACTTTAAAGGATCTCTTAAGTGTGTGTGTGAAGGGATTGTATGGGCGGTCGCTTCATAACTCACTTAAGTGAACCTTAGAATCACCTTTGGTAGTAGAATCTCATGTTTATGTGTTTTGGTGTATTGTAAGTGTATTTATCTCATTATAGGTGGTCTTAAGGATCATTTAGGTGTGCCTAGACAGGGTGTAAGTGTGGTGTGTCTTTGTCTTACTTATGTGAGTCTAAGGATAGCTTTTAGTGAGAGGATTCTATGCGAGAAAGTGTTCACTGTGAAGTTGAAGAACTTCACTGTAACAGTGAATTAATTAACTGTAACAGTGACATAGTCCACTGTAACATTCCTTAAAAAGTGATAAAATCCTTATATGATATCTTATGTGTTTCTAAAATGTTAAATGTTGTTCTTATGCTTACACTATGATGTTTTAACCAAGAAGAGCATATTTCCATTAAATGTCCGTTGTCATGCTTTTTATGAATTATGTCATACTTAGTACATGTGTTTGTACTAATTCCACGCTTTTATCTATTGTGAAGTGATTCATAGGTGAAGGTGCTTTTGGGAGCGAAGCTTCGATTATAGGATCTTTCAAGCAAGTTTGAAGTATATCCTCAATTGACTAGAGCGTATAGATGTCTTTTGATTTCTTATTTTGAAGCATTGTAATAGACTTAGTAGTACTATATTTCGATTGTATGGGGCGTTTCCCATGTATTCTTGTGTCAAGGATTTGATGATATGAGACTTAGTATTTCCAATGATTTTTATATAAAAGATATTTTGAAAGACTATTCGAATGTTGTGAAAAGTTTTAATTCCACACTACTTTTCATATATGTATATGCATTGAACGATACGTAAGGGCTTGTACAAAACCGCTGAGAAGTCAAGTACGCCGTGTTGCGACCTAAGAATGCCCTATCTTCTAGCGTATAGGTGCAGGTCGTGACATTCATGAACCCTAGGTTTAGACTACTTTGTGGGTGACTTGATTATGTCTTAATGCTTATGATGAATTCTAGTGTAATTTTCATTGGGCTATTGAATGATGTAAGAATTGTATTGGAATGATGTATAGGTTGTCTTAGATTGATAAACATATATTGAATTGATTTAGATTCATTGAATATTATGATTTTTTGTATTGAATTGATGATCACGGCCATGGGTAAGGGCCTTTTGGTATTGTAATGGATGATTTAGCTATGTACTGAAGTGGTGAGAATGGATTGGTGGTACGCTTCCCTAATTCTCTTTATATTATGTAAATTAGGTCTTGAATCATGTTGTGATTTGTATGGTCCACTGATGGTGGCGGTGCTATGTGCTTTACTTGCGAATGATGTGGCCTCATTGGCGTTACTTTATGTATTATGATGATCATGGACTTGTCTGCAAACACTTGGTATATTATGATGATTTGTGTAGTGATTTATGTGAAGTATGAACATATCCATCTACTTGTGATTAAGGTGAAAATATATGTTCTTCTATTGACGTTAGGTGATCATGTTAGACTATGACTATGTCATTATGTGTGTAGTATTAGAGTTGATGCATGATTCTTCCTAATTGTCTACATGAGTCTTGTGATGTCTATGTTGATGATACTAGAGTAGTGTATAGGGTGACCTAAAGTTGACTTGGATGTTCTTATGTGCTACTTGAAATATATGCTATATGTGATAAGGTAAAGTATATTTTGTCTTGATTTGGTACACTTGTGTCCCTTACTTGATACATGTTTAATGAGAATATGACTTCTTGACTTAGTATGCTAAAGCTTCTTAGTCTTGTATGTATGAATGAGATGTGACCTTGATTGTTGCTAAGAAGGTCCTTTATATTGAATCTTCAATTCACTTGTAAGGTTATGATATCCTTGAAGTCGAAAGTCGTAATGGTATTCTTCTTGTGTGAATGGTGGACTTAAGGTTGGTTGGCTGGAACGACATGAAATCATCCTTAGGAAAATCATTGAGCTATCCTCTTAACCATTGTAAGGCAACCCTAGGGGACCTCTTTGGTAAGGTGAATGTAATTGGGTTATGAACTAGATATGGAACTCTTCATATACTACTTTATTGAAATACTCTATGAGAAAAAAAGCTAGCACCGAGTGAGTATGGTAAGGGGAGTAGGTCCAGTAAGAATGAGGCTAGAGTACAAAGCAACCCTTCATATTCCTTAACCATATGCCTACTTGGGATGTGTCAAAGTTCTACCATTGGCAAGTAGAACACACTCCATCGGTGTAGGTTACAACTCCGGATTCCATGCCTTCTTACTATGGTCTACGTCGATTGACTATTCTCATCATATGGGATACCTACTAGTGTTGGAGAAGTTCAATTAAGTTTTGGTGGTGGTATGGGACACTATCTAGACATTGCACAATAGGCTTTGAAGATGTTAGTGAATGAGTCCCTAGGTCTTCTCCAAGACCATTACTTGAATGTCCTTATGTAATGAATGGCTCTTAAATGAACTATTGAAGATAATGACTTAAGTTAGAGAGCATGTTAAATGAATGAGACTTACCTAGAGTAGTTTAAGGGTTGTCTAGTTAAGTTGTGAAGGGGGCATAGGAATGGTCACTTCATATCTTACCTAGGGAAGTCTTAACAAAGACTCTATATAAGGAAGTTGGTTGATACAATCGACATGATCCAAACTTAGGTAGTTTTAAGGATTATTTAGGTAATCTTGGAGAGGTCAAGTATGGGCATTCTCTTCTTGAGTTACTTAAATAATTCTTTTGATAACCTTTGGAAAAGAGAATGTCATATTATATGTATGTTATTGTAATAAGTGAGAATGATCTTATCCTAGGTAATCTAAAGGATCTCTTAAGTGTGTGTGAAGGGATTGTTGGGTGGTCGCTTCACAACTCACTCAAGTGAACGTTAGAATAACCTTTGGTAGGAGGATATCATGTTTATATGTTTGGTGTATTGTAAGTGTATGTATCCTATTATCGGTGGTCTTAAGGATCATTTAGGTGTGCTTATTGAGGGTGTATGGGAGGTCTCTCTTTGTCTTGAGTCTTAGGATAATTTTTAGTGAGAGGATTGCATGCTAGAAAGGAGTTCACTGTAGTGTTGAAGAATTTCACTGTACCATTGTATTAATTAACTAAAACTTAGCATGCTTCACTATAACATTTACTAAAAAGTGATAAAATTCTTATTGGGTATATTATGTGTTTCTAAAGTTTTAAATGTTGTTCTTATGCTTATACTATGATGTTTTAATAAAAAAGAACATGTTTCCAATAAATATCCATTTTCATGATTTTTATGCAGTATGTCATACTTAGTACAAATATTTGTACTGAATCAATACTTTATCTATCTCTAAAGTGTTTCATAGGTGAAAATGCTTTAGGAGTGAATCTTGGATTATAGGATCTTTCAAGCAAGTTTGAAGTATATCCTCATTTGACTCGACGGAATAGATGTGCTTTGATTTCTTATTTCGAAGTATTGTAATACACTTAGTAGTACTATATTTCTATTGTATGGGCCGTGTCCCAAGTATTCTTTTGTTAAGGATTTGATGATATGAGACTTAGTATTTCCTATGGTTTTTATATTAAAGACATTTTGAAAGACTATTCGAATGTTGTGAAAAGTTTTAATTCCGCACTACTTTTCATATATGTGTATGTGATGAATGATATGAAAGGGCTTGTACAAGAACTCCTAGAGGTAAAGTACGACGCATTGAGATCCAAGAGTGCCCTAGCTCCTAGTGTTTACTCTCGGGTCATGACATTGGTTTCCACAATTCAGTATAAAAATAGGATCGGATTGCCATGTTCCGGCATGCTAACAGTTTGACTTTTTGTTTTGTAAGAGGACAAACTGTGTGATGAAGCATGTGAATTGTGATATTGATTCTTATGATTGTATTGAATATGTTGAGATTTATACATGTCTTATAATGTTGTAATTGCTTGTTTATGTTACAGTAGTAGGATCACCGTATGATCCTACAAGTACACGATGGTTGTGTATTTATTATGCACTTGCTTTTACTTTTTTTTACTACAGGGTATCTTCGTCCGACTATTGGCAGACCTCGCTGAGGATATTAGTGATCGCTTTGAATTCAAGGGTGAGCCAGTTCTTCCGCGCTGCCGTGAGTTCTCTTGTTTAAGTCTACTCTTTTCGAACTTAGAATATTGATTAAGTTTTTGTTAGTTTGGGTGTTGTACCCCTTTCTCTTAGACTTGTCGTTGTTAGAATTTTAGTACATTGTCTTTCAGGTTCTAGGTGTATTTTGCACATTCTTTTAGTTTATTTTAACATGCTTAACTTAACTACCTTGGTTCTAGAGTAATTGCTTTAGTTAGATGGTAGTAGTGGTTCTCCCACCAGATCATTAGGATGGGTGCTAATCACAACGATTTGGGTGGTGAATTCTCCCAAAAGAAATTTATAGAAAAGACAAGAAGAAGGGCGAGAAATACTCCCTCAGACCCTCTGTGGCAAAGGTAAAAACATGTTTTCTCTCCTTTCATCAAGGGTCGTGCACACCTCACAATTATGCTCAAAACTTGTTCCTTAGCTTCTAATTTGGGTACTCAGACTTCCCTGTAATCTGTAAAATAATTTTTTGTTTTAAAAAGAAAACAAAAAATGCGGCACTAAAAACTAAAATAAGAAGTTACACAACGAACTTGGTTGCCTCCCAACAGACCATTGATTTAGCATCGAACGACACCATCAATTGTACTATTTTTTCTTCCACTATGAAGATATGAACTATAATCTTAATTTTGCATCAATATTTCTACTACGCTCAAGGTAGTGGAACAAAAATAAAGGTCCCAAGCAATAGATATTACATTATACATGTAATACCCCTAAAATGAGTTAGGGTGTCTAGATCCTAACATGTTCATCATAAGGTTCTAATGTACTAAAATTGCTTATAATTTGGTATTGATGCAATGTGTAAAGTTTGAGGTGATTTGGAAGTCCAACGTCAAGGGACGACCAAGACGTTCGATGATTAGTCGCCTATGTGCCTCAAGTGTGTATGTATGCTTATATGTGTATTTAATGAGCCTATAATGTCTTAAAATGAGTTATAATGATGTTTTTAGGCAGTGTATGAAGTTTCGTGAAGTATGGAGGTCAAACGTCCATGAACGTCCAAGACGTTCGAAAGATAGCCTTGAGACATGCATGTGTGTGTCTTGATGAGGCCTTGCATGTTTGGATGAGTTACGAGTATTTGATTTTGGTTAAACTTATGTGGGAGGTGTACACCTTGTTAAGTGTTGTATTTATGTAGTAAACGTCCGGGTACGACTTATAAAGAGCCCCGCAAAAAGGGCCCACCAGAAGGACCCAAGTCTGGTCGAGATATTGCCTTGGCAATGTCAATTGACTGAACCAAACGACGACCAGTTGGTTGACCAATGACCCGTTTGTGAGGTATTGTCAATGGAAAATTATCATGGGCAGGTCTCACCCAAAAATTGGCCAAGGACCAATCTACGGAAGCCAAAGAACGGCCAGTCGATTCACCAACGGACAGTCGATTGGGTCCGTCGATGGTGGCCTGCAAAACTGACTGCGCACTGTCTTATTAAGGTCTGAATGGGAAATTCACCCCATGTCGTAAAATAACTCTAATTGATTTGTTTACCTATTTTTGGCAGTATATAAGTCATCAAACACGTGAACCTCCCATTCCCAATCCCCTCTACATGAATTGAACCTTTTCCTCCAAAAATATTCTACCTAGAAACCATCATTGTTGGTGAAGCTCAAGAGCAGCTTGGAGCTTGGATTTTCATGGATGATGCACCAAATTTTATAGGTTTTCAACTAGACAAAGGTATGGTGATCCTTCATCTCTAAGTAACCTTTTACTTGGAGAGTTTTTCTCAAAGTTTTCAAAAGAGTTTTCACGATCAAAGTTCTTCTTCTTCAATCTAGCCATAGGTTCTTTCTAAAAACGTTTTAAATGGTTAAATCATGATGATTGATGTTAATGGATTGGTTTGAACGTTATTTTACTCCAATTTCATGATGAACCCATGTTCCTTCCCTAAATCGATTTAGTCCTTGCATGGGCTTTGTGATCATGGCTTGTTAATGGTTGAATTGTGATTCTCTTACGTTGAATTGTCTATATCTACTGTTATTTACGTGAATTAATGTTGAATTGATGATGAAGGATCCATGTGGATCAATGTATGAAGATTTGAACATGCTTGGCTTAGATTTCCATGATTCACTATAACATTGTTCTTTTTAGGATTTAATGTTGAATTAAAATAGGTTATAATGGTTATAGCTACTGTTTTAAGTTGATGTTGTGATTGAATTGTAATTATAAATCATGTATGATCAAAGTGAAGAAGGATTGATATGAATTGATCTAGTTTCTTCTAGCTATCAAGTAGTAACTTGTGATCTTGATGTTGGGATGGTTTCTATATGACTCGATTATGTTTGATTGTCCTTAGCTACTGCCTCTAAGTATAATGTTATGATAAGTATGTATAATTGATCTAATATGAATAGATAACCATGGAATTGGTAAAGATTGATTTATATTCTTCTAGCCTATAAAGTGACTATTGTAATGTATACGACATGATCTAAATGTTAGGGTAAATAAAGCATGACTTCGTTTGATGATTATTTTTTATTGATGATCAATGAAAGAGAATTGGGTTAAAGATCTATGTTCTTCTACTTTCTAGTATATATGTGATGTATTGTATTAGATTTTAATATGATCTTGTAGCGAATTGTACATGGTTTCTTTTATGATTATGGTAATTTAGAAAATCCCCTATAATTGAAATATTGATGAAATAGTAGTAATGGTCAGTGATGACCAAAGGCTAAAGGATGGGAAAGAATTGCTCTACTCTTCTACTTCTCTATTTTTCTATAATAATGTTGATGAAGCCTTATATGGAATTGTGTGGTATTGTCCACTTATGGTGGCGGTGTTTACTTTATTGTCATTATATATGTGTTGAACATAGCCTTGAAGTCAAATTGATGAACATATGAATATGTGCTTATGATGATACTATGTGAAGGTTATGCCTATTTCCTATTCTAGTTGTGAATTAGGTTGAATGGATATTGTATAAGCATGTGTACATCCATGTTTGGTAAAGTGTAGGTTCAGCAATTGATGAATTAAAATGGTTAATAATCCCTTACCTATGTACCCCTAGGTGAATACATGAATCGCCAAAGCTAGGAGTCTTAAGTGTAATATGAAATTGACTTGTCTCCTATGCTAAATGTGTTGTGCGGTCTATATTTGAAAGTGTGATGAGGTATTCAGAGGGTGGATACCTCAATATGTTGTTGATAGACATTATGTGATCATATTGACCAATGTACACACACCCTAACTCTACATGCATGCTTATAAGTAGTATAGGTAAGGTGTTTAAATGAAAGGTTGTTCTCATATTCACTATTTTCTACTACTATCCATGTAAAGTATATGTGTGTGAAGTATGTTATGTATTCCTTACTTGGATGACTTGATTGTGTACTAGTATGGGCAAGGGAATGGGACCTTGTTTATGCATTGCACATGTGTACCTTGATAGGATAGTTCCTAGGTTTGGTTTCTATGTGCATGAATATGAATGTATGGTCATCTGTGGTCTTAATGTGTTATGTGAAAGGTTTGCTCACATATATGTATACACACTCACACATGCATGATGATCTAGTCAATAGAGGAGCCTTGAAAGATGGGCTCAAGTGTATCCTTAACTAGATAGTGCTAATACATATTATATGTCCATGTGAAAGGATTTCTCACATGATTTAGGTTGATGAACTCTCATCTATGACCTATGAGCTAATAATATGATGGGATGACTCTCCTAAGCCTATGTTTTATAAATAAATGATAATAAAGGCTTTTTCAATAAAGGGAACTTAGCTTAGTACCGAGTGAACTTGTATATGAGTGTGTGTTCCTTTCCAATGTGGAAAGGTAGTTCTACCATAAATCTCATGAGGTGGAAAGACTCATAGCCCAAGGGCATAGAGGGATGTTTCTATGATAACCTCCATGTTCCATAACTATGTTGCCACATGGGATCTAGCAAGTGATATCACCTAATATGCTAGCATGTTACTCATGCCTTACCTTGTCAATTAAGATTCCCTCTTTTCGGTGTGAGGGGATGACACAAAATTCCATGTTTAGCACCCATTATCTTATTGTCCGTTAAGGCTATAGTTTCCCTAAAGTAAAATGGACAATGGAAGTAACGTAAGGACCCTAACTAGGATAACCTAAGGGTAGTTGCTTAGTGTAGGTGGGGGTATGTGACTTCACCTATGAATTGCACAAGTGGCTCTTGAGGGAAGTCCTAGGAAGGTGTTCTAATGCATGTCACTATGTATATGTTCTTTATGCATGACAATGTAGTATTGGTCTACTTGTTATGAAGATGTGCATGGTATGAGTCTTTATGCATGATATTGATCTTATTGACTATATGATGAATGTCTTGCTTGACATAAATGAAGTTGTCCTCTCTTACAATATTGATGTATGACTTGGATATAAAGTCTTGTGGCCTCATGATAGGTTTACTAAGTATGTGTGAGGTTATGGGGCCTTACATTTACATTGCACAAGTAGACTTAGATTGGGGGCATGAGTTAGGTCTTATAAGGTTCTATGTGAAGTTAAATAAGTATATGTGCATAATGGCTAGGTGTTCACTGTAATGTCCTTTTAGTCTTGGCTTAAATATGTACATGTTGTACTATACTCTTATGATGGTATGTGTTGCTTCATGGAAGTTATATGTATGTTTACATGTTACCTTAAAGTGATGCATTGCACCAAGTATCACTAGAGGGTTACTTGGAAGGTTAATGAATAAAAGAAAGAAATGATCACTGTAAAATAGGAATAACTCACTGTAATGTTACTTGAAAATGTAATAAGTTCTATATGTGATCTTATGAAATGTTTGGCTTTTGAATATGTTTATATGATGTATGTGAATGATATATATTCTATTGGATAAGGGGTTTTGAAGATTTACTCAAAAGGGCATAAAGTATGATTTCAAGAAAATGTCCCTTTTAAATGCATGTCTTTGCATGGTTGCTATACTTAGTGCATTCTTGTACTAATCCCATTCTTGTCTACTTTTTACAGAAAGTGTAGGTTATGAATTCATAAAGGATGTATTGGATGGTGAAGATCTTTATAGATGATTCCCAAGATCAATGAAAGGAATCATTACGTTCAAGGCTCTCCCTTATGTCTTTACTACAAAGTTTACTAAATATTTTATAGTTATGTATTATTTTTTAACGGTCGAGTTCCTAATATACTATAATGTTGTTGAGTCTAAGATGGCAATGATACTTAAGGTCTAAATATGTATTATGACTATATATATATATATATATATATATATATATATATATATATATATATATATATATATACATATGAAGTGATGTTTCAAGCATATGATAGGCTAAGAAAGTTTTAAATTTTCCGCTAAGTTTACTATGTCAATGTGATGAATGATAACTATGGGATTGTATAAGACCTTCGAGAGGTCAAGTACGCCATTTTACTTCTAAGGGGTGCTCCCCAGATGTGACAAACATGGTATTAGAGCATGAGATTTTTAAAATTGGTTTAGGGTCCAAGAAGTCTCATATGCCACGTCTAGTAGAGTCTTGTAGCATTAGTGGTGAGTCGCGACACTTAAAAAGGTACGGGAGGATATAGGACGATAGAGTTTCCCTTCTTCATCATTCTCATATAGTGCCATAGAACTTAACTCTATAGAATCTCTCTCTTATGTTTTCTTGTCCGGTGGTCTTTTTAGATATGATTTCTTGGATGAGATTGTTCTCTATGCTTGAGGGAGAAAAGGTGAGTTTAAATGCTTATCTTGGTTTTATGGTTGAATGAGTATGTGTGAAAGTGAATTTTGGCATGTTTTGATGATATGATGCCATTTGTGTCTATGTATGAGATTTATGTGAATAAGCATGTCATGTTGGGAAATGTATGTCAAGATATGATTAAACCATGTTAGATGTATTTATGGTTGACATGAGTTTCTTTTGGAATGATGTGTTACTATATGGTTTTACATGTTTGTAGCTTAATATTATGTTTTGAACTTGAAATGTGTAGTGACTACCTATGAAAGCATGCTACCCTAAGAATATGTGCCTAAAAGTGTTCAATGTTTCCCTTTGTATGTATGTGGTCCTTGATAAGTTGTTTAGCATGGATTGGAGTTCTTTGTATGGACTTGATCCTAGGTGTGAAGGTAGTATGCTTGTCTTGGTAGTGTTGATGATCTAGGTTTTAGTGACCTAGAAGTCACCTCACTTTAATGACCAAATGAAAAGTAGATTTTTATGGCTAAGTCTCCTTGTTGTTTTCCCAAATGATGTATGACCTTGGTGTCTATTGTATTTTATGAAAACCTTATGTGGTTGAATGGTATCACCTAACTTGATGATTGGAATTAATTACATAGGAGATGAAGTTTAGAATACCTTGCTTGACTTACTATAAATTCCTTCTAAAGTGGTAATCACTTGTAAGTGATGAAAATGAAGGTTGTTAAGTTAAGATCCTCTTAAGGTTGGGTTAAGTTACTCTTAATTGGGTTTACCATAAGTGGGGGATGGTGATAGAGTAGTAAGGTTGTAGATAATATCTACCTTGTCCTTCTATTTTGGCTTGAATTTGAAACTAATGAATTCTTAGAATTCTTGTTCATGAATAGAGTGTTGCATAAATTATAAAATGCATGAACTATATATGTTTGGTATGAATTGATTGGCATTACCTTAAGGATATTTTTAAGATTCCAAAGTGCATAAGGGGGATTTTGATAAAATCCATGTTTTCTCATTTTATGGTGCATCTTAACATGCTAATTGAGAATTTGACTTGATGAAGTAAGGTAAGAAACTTGGTATTATTAATTTGTGAGGTTTAATGTTTAGCCTTATAATTAAAAGTTGAGTCTCTTTAAAATGAAATATGTTGAGTCTCTTGAAAACTATGTGACTTGTATGGTTTGGGAAGCATGATTGTAGGCTCACTCTTAAAGGATGAAAGCATGTTTAGATAATTATTCATGTGTGTGCCTATAATTTATGTTGTTTTCCCCAAAAGATGCTTATTGTGAAGGTGAGTACTATGTTAGAATTTGAAATTTTGTGAAATGACTTCCTATTTGTTGTGATGTGCTTGGTTTGACTTACCATTTAGACTTCACTAGGAAGGAAACATGATCATGTCTTGGTTTAAAAAGTTGAGAATTTCTCATATTAAAATAAAGATGACCTTTGTGCATTTGCTTGGGTATGAACTCATGATACATGTAAGTGTGCTGAGGAGAAGGACATTCCTCCATGGACAACACTAAGCATGGTATGGTTGAGTATGACCTTCATGGTACTAGGTATAACTATAAGAATCCATTGTCAACCTATCTTACTCAAGTCTATGTGCATTGAAGTATGAGTTCCTACTTGTTGTTGAGTATTGTCCAATGTGCCTAAGTGTGACTTAGACATGGTTGTAAGATGAGCTATTAATGAAATAAAGTTTAATGACCATGTTATGATTAGGATAAGGATGTCCCTTATATGAACATGATTAGAACCTTTGTGGTTGAAGCATTATAGAGTGAGTAAATAAAAGTTTTGCTTGCTTGTGTGCAGTGAATGCTAAAATGATTTGAGGTTGTGTTCCTTGTAAGTTTGGTGCATTAACTTCTATGTGATGATGTTATGAATATGATGAACTGACCTTTGATGCATTGAAGTCCTTGTTGGGATTAAAGTGTTCTAAGTGTCATTCGAGGACGAATGTTCCCAAATAAGGGATATTGTAAGACCCCCAAAATGAGTTAGGGTGTCTAGAGCCTAACATGTTTATATTAAGGTTCTAATGTCCTAAAATGTCTTATAATATGGTATTGAGGCAGTGTGTAAAGTTTGAGGTGATTTGGAAGTCGAACATCCAGGGACGACCAAGATGTTCGACGTTTAGTCGCCTATCTGCCTCATGTGTCTATGCATGCTTATATGTGTAACCTCATGTGTCTATGCATGCTTATATGTGTATTCATGTGATTATGAAGTCTTAAAATGAGTTATAATGATGTTTTAAGTCAGTGTATGATGTTTCGTGAAGTTTGGAGGTCAAACGTCCCAGAACGTCCAAGACGTTCGAAAGATAGCCTTAAGACATGCATGTGTGTGTCTTGAGGGGGACATTCATGTTTGTTTTAGTTACGAGTATTTGTTTTGGGTAAAACTTATGTGGCAGGTCTACAACTTGTAAAGGTTTGTATTTACGTGGGAAACGTCTGGGTAAGACTTCTAAAGGGCCCCGCAAAAAGGGCCCACAAGAAGGACCTAAGGCTGGTCGAGGCACTGCCTTGGCAATGTGAATTGACTGAACCAAACAACGGACATTTGGTTGAACAACGGCCCATTTATGAGGTCTCATCGATGGAAATTTAGCCTGGTAATGTATCCACCCAAAAATTGGCCAAGGACCAATTGACAGAAGCCAAAGGACGGCCAGTCGATTGGGTCCGTCGATGGTGGCCTGCAACACTGCCTGCGCACTGTCTTATTAAGGGGTGAATGGGAAATTCACCCCACGTCCTAAACTGACTCTAATTAATTTATTTACCTATTTTTGGGTGTATATAAGTCATCAAACACGTGAACCTCCCATTCCCAATTCCCTCTACACGAATTGAACATTTCTCTCCAAAAATATTCTTCCTAGAAACAACCATTGTTGGTTAAGCTCAAGAGCATCTTGGAGCTGGGATTTCCATGGATGATTAACCAAATTTTATAGGTTTTCAACTAGACTAAGGTATGGTGATCCTTTATCTCTAAGTAACCTTTCACTTGGAGATTCTTCTCAAAGTTTTCAAAAGAGTTTTCATGATCAAAGTTCTTCTTCTTCAATCTAGCCTTGGGTTCTTTCTAAAAACGTTTTAAATGGTTAAATTATGATGAATTGATGTTAATTGATTGGTTTGAATGTGATATTACTCCAATTGCATGATGAACCAATGTTCCTTCCCTAAATCGATTTAGTCCTTGAATGAGCTTTGTGATCATGGCTTGTTAATGGTTAAATTGTTATTCTCTTATGTTGAATTGTCTATATCTACTGTTATTTACGTGAATTAATTTTGAATTGATGATGAAGGATCCATGTGGATCAATGTATGAAGATTTGAACATGCTTGGCTTATATTTCCATGATTAACTGTAACATTGTTCTTTTTAGGATATAATGTTGAATTCGAATAGGTGATAATGATTATAGCTACTTTTTCAAGTTGATATTATGATTGAATTGTAATTATAAAGCATGTATGATCAAAGTGAAGAAGGACTGATATGAATTGATATAGTTTCTTATAGCTATCAAGTAGTAACTTGTGATCTTGATGTTGGAATCATTTCTATACGACTCGATTATGTTTAATTGTCCTTAGCTACTGCCTCTAAGTATAATGTGATGATAATTAGGTATAATTGGTCTAATATGAATAGATAATCATGGAATTGGTAAAGATTGATTTAGATTCTTCTAGCCTATAAAGTGACTATTGTAATGTATATGAAATGATCTAAAATGTTAGGTTAGATAAAGCATGATTTCGTTTGAGTAATGATCTCTTTAGCTACTGCCCTACATGTGTATTTATGATAAATTGTTATTGATGATCAATGAAAGAGAATTGGGTTAAAGATTTATGTTCTTCTACTTTCTAGTATATATGTGATGTATTGTATTAGGTTGTAATATGATCTTGTAGAGAATTGTACATGTTTTCTTTTTTGATTATGGTACTTTAGCTACTGCCCTATACTTGAATTATTGATGAAAGAGTGGTAATGGTCAGTGATGACCAATGGCTAAAGGATGGGTAAGAATTTCTCTACTCTTCTACTTCTCTATTTTTCTATAATAATATTGATGAAGCCTTATATGTCATTGTGTGGTATGGTCCACTTATGGTGGCGGTGCTTACTTTATTGTCATTATATATGTGTTGACCATATCCTTGAAGTCAAATTGATGAACATATGATAAGTGTTTATGACGATACTATGTGAAGGTTATGGCTATTTCCTATTGTAGTTGTGATTTAGGTTGAATGGATATTGTATAAGCATGTGTATATAAATGTTATGGTAAAGTGGAGGTGCTGCCATTGATGAATTGAAATGGTTAATAATCCCTTACCTATGTACCCCTAGTTGAATACATGAATAGCCAAAGCTAGGAGTCCTAAGTGTAATATGAAGTTGACTTATCTCCTATGCTAAATGTGTTCTGTGGTCTATATTTGAAAGTGTGATGTGGTCTTAAAAGGGTGGTTGCCTCAATATGTTGTTGATATCCGTTATGTTATCATATTGACCAATGTACACAGACCCTCACTCTACATGCATGCTTACAAGTAGTATAGGTCATGGTGTCTAAATGAAAGGTTGTTCTCATATTCACTAGTGTCTATTACTATGTATGTAAAGTATATGTATGTTAATTATGTTATGTATTCCTTACGAAGATGACTTGATAGGTGTACTTGTATGGGCAAGGGAATGGTACCTTTTCTATGCATTGCACATGTGTACCTTGATAAGATAGTTCCTAGGTTTGGTTTGTATGTGCATGAATATGAATGTATGGTCATGTGTGGTCTTAATGTGTTATGTGAAAGGTTTGCTCACATATATGAATACACACTCACACATGAATGATGATCTAGTCAATAGAGGATCCTAGAAAGATGGGCTCAAGTGTATCCTTAACTAGATAGTGCTAATACATATGCTATGTCCATGTGAAAGGATTTCTCACATGATTTAGGTTGATGAACTCTCATCTATGACCTATGAGCTAAGCATATGAGGGGATGACTCTCCTAAGACTATGTTTTATAAATAAATGATAATAAAGGCTTTTTTAATAAAAGGAACTTAGCTGCACCGAGTGAACTTGTATATGAGTGTGTGTCCCATTCCAATGTGGAAAGGTAGGTCTACCATAAATCTCATGAGGTGGAAAGACTCATAGCCCAAGGGCATAGAGGGATGTTTCCATGATAACCTCCATGTTCCATAACTATGTTGCCACATAGGATCTAGCAAGTGATATCACCTAATATGCTAGCATGTTACTCATGCCTTACCTTGTCAATTAAGATTCCCTCTTTTCGGTGTGAGGGGATGACACAAAATTCCATGTTTAGCACCCATTATCTTATTGTCCGTTAAGGCTATAGTTTCCCTAAAGTAAAATGGACAATGGAAGTAACGTAAGGACCCTAACTACGATAACCTAAGGGTAGTTGCTTAGTGTAGGTGGGGGTATGTGACTTCACCTATGAATTGCACAAGTGGCTCTTGAGGGAAGTCCTAGGAAGGTGTTCTAATGCATGTCACTTTGTATATGTTATTTATGCATGACTTTGTATATGTTATTTATGCATGACTTTGTAGTATTGGTCTACTTGCTATGAAGATGTGCATGGTATGAGTATATATGCATGATGTTGATCTTATTGACTATATGATGAAGGTCTTCCTTGAAATAAATAAAGTTGTCTTCTCTTACTATATTGATGTATGACTTGGATGTAAAGGATTGTGGACTCATGATAGGTTTACTAAGTATGTGTGAGGTTATGGGGCTTTACATGTACATTGCACTAGTAGACTTAGATTGGGGGCATGAGTTAGGTCTTATAAGGTTCTATGTGAAGTAAAATAAGCATATGTGCATAATGACTAGGAGTTCACTGTAATGTCCTTTTAGTCCTGGCTTAAATATGTATATGTTGTACTATACTACTATGATGGTATGTGTTTCTTCATGTAGGTAATATGTATGTTTACTTTTGACATTAAAGTGATGCATTGCACCAAGTATCACTAGAGGGTTACTTGGGAGGTTAATGAATAAAAGAAAGAAATGTTCACTATAAAATAGGAATAGCTCACTGTAATGTGACTTGAAAATGTAATAAATTTTATAAGTGATCTTATGAAATGTTTGGCCTTTTAATATGTTTATATGATGTATGTGAATGATAAAATGCTATTGTATAAGGGTTTTATAAAGATTTACTCAAAAAGGCATGAATTATGATTTCAAGAAAATGTCCCTTTTAAATGCAAGTTTTTGCATGGTTGCAATACTTAGTGCATTCTTGTACTAATCACATTTTTCTCTACTTTTTTCACAAAGTGTAGGTTATGAATGCTTAAAGGATTTCTTGAATGGTGAAGAGCTTGATAGATGATTTCCAAGCTCAATGAAAGGAATCCTTAAGTTCAAGGATCTCCTACTTATGTCTTTACTGCAAAGTTTACTAAATATTTTATAGTTATGTATTATCTCATATGGGTCGTGTACCTAATGTACTCTTATGTTGTTGAGTCTAAGATGACAAAGAGACTTAAGGTCTAAATATGTATTATGACTTACATTTTATATATATATATGAAGTGATGTTTCTAGCATATGATTTGCTAAGAAAGTTTTAAATTTTCCGCTAAATTTACTATGTCAATGCGATGAATGATAACTATGGGCTTGTATAAGGCCTCCGAGAGGTCAAGTACGCCATGTTACTTCTAGGGGGTGCTCCCCGGATGTGACAATACACTTCTTAAATCCTAGGTAAGTGATGTAATTCTCCTATTTTTGAACAATAAATTCAATAATGTAGACACATTGATTATCCTCCATACACTCTTCTATATGCTTAGATGGATCAATTAATATCTCATCATCTAAACAAAGTGTGGAAAAATGAATAGAATAAGCTCCAGTGAGCCCTAACTTATGATTTTTTTATTATTCACACCCTCATATTTACTCATACTATAATTTTTAAAAATAATATTATCTACTTCAATAGATAACAATAGTGTACTCTTCTAAATAGTGACAAGATAAATAAATGTATGATTAATTAATTGACCCTCAAAATTTAGCCTTTCAAGTTTGCTAAGTTGGCTCATAAACATTTTTTCTTCCTCACACATTGTACAACTAACTTGTTGGGTTTCAAACACGTTAATCTTCGCACTAAATTCAACATTTAATTTATAAATATCTCAACTAAACATATCAACCTGATGCATGAATTTACTTATTGATTTATAGGAGAGTATCAACAAATTTTCCATGCATCCATACATACTATCTCGTAGAAAAAATACCCCATAAGATTCCATAATATTGAAATTGCAGTAATTGCAAAAACACTTATCACTACATACTCTTCAGATGAAATCTCAAGAAGGGTAGAACACATGATAATAATAATAAAGAAAATTAAATTAAGACTAATCCTAGAAAAACAATGTTAATAAAACTACAAGTCAAAATAACTATTAAAGACAATTTCTAAGCCACATTCCCTGGCAACGACACCATTTTTTAATAATGTTCAAATATACTTCTTGAAAGGAAATTTAAATGGTTGTATGCAATATGTAATCTACTATGTGTTGGGGTCTATCCTATAGAGAATACATAAGAATATTGGCAATAACAAATATTTTAATCGATACTCTTTATTTTAAATGGGGGATTCAAATTGAAATAATTTTTTATTAAAATAACAATAGGTTGGAACTAAGTATTTATTTATATTCAGATTATTAGAAAAACTAGAAATATGTTCCCCATGATTTCATATAATAGCAAGAATCTATATTTAAAGAACTATTACAATTCTGAGCATGCAAAGTTAGTAAAGTAATGTATATCCTAAGTGATTGGTGGACCAAATAGTAATTTTACCACACAACTTGGTGTGTATGCTTTAATAACCCTTACCCTTAACCACATATTATCCCTCGCAATAGGTGGATAAGACTATTAGTGTCACATCCGGGAAGTACCCCCTAGACGTAATCGGCGTCGTTGTCCTCGGAGAGGAATAGGACTAGCCTCTTATCATTCATCATTACATTCATAGGTTAAAAAGTGCAGAAAATTTGAACTTTTTATCTACATCTACTTCATGAGGTGTACTTAGACATCTCGCTTACACATAATATATTCATAGCGAGTATACATAGACTCCTCGTATATGAAGATTACATAGTCTTCTACTTTTATGCCACATATAGACAACATACATAGTATAGTCTTAAAAGGAATGTCTTATATTAAACAATCTAACCTGAATAGAACAATACGGGCATAGCCCTTACACAAATGTAAAAGTGCCACTTAGGGCTTACAACAATATATTGAAACAATAATTTAACATAGGTGGAGTGATAGAAAGGCATCATCCTCAGAACATGAGGACATACCCACACTTGGAGAAATGATCCAAGCCTCCTTTAAAAGTGGTAACGAACCCTTCAACGATCGGAACCTAAATTTTGGGGAAAAAGGGAGAAATGGGGTTAGTACATCACTTGTACTAAGTATAGGACCATATGCACACACAACATAAAAATCATGCCAAAGAGAGATATTTATTCAAGACCATGCCAAACTACTTTGAAAAGCCTTATGCATATTCAAGAACCAATGAAAGTCAATAAGCACATATTACTTAAGTCAAGACCATTTACATCACAAGACCAACAATACAAAATCTAGTCAAGTCAACATGCATATCAACATATTGAGAACATAATCAAGAAAACTCTATCATCAAGTTATAATTTCAACAAGCATGCATAAGAGTTCATAATATCACAACCTAATGAAGACCATCACGCATACACCCCCATTAAGTCCACTAGTGGAATGACTTAGTAAGACCCCATAACCTCACTCAACCAAGTAAACCCAACAAGAACTATAATAAATGTCCAAATTCAATACTACATCATTATGAGTAGACATCATCATACTTTAGCAATAGAGACTCACCACATGTTCATAAGTTAAACCAATATCACATAGTGTCATTAACATGTAAGATCAACATATACATATAATTTACATTTATAAGAATATAAGAACATAAGAACATCCTTCTAAGACTTCCCTCAAGGCTAACTAGTGGAATGAATGGGTAGAGTCCCATACCCCTTCCTAGACTAAGCCAAACCACTTATCTCATCCTAGTTAGAGTTCACTTTATTATTTCATTTTTACCTTTGGGAACATCTTGCCTTAACCGACATAGACCACACGAGCTAATGTGGAATCCGGTGTAATGGAACCCTACACCGAAAGAAGGTGGACTACTTGCCAAGGTAGTACCAAAACATGAACATAGCATCTATGTGGATCCACTAGCTAATATTTCTTTAGGGGAAACATAGTTCAAGAACTAGGAGATGTAGTTGGGACCCTCTTTATGCTACATTCATTATAGTCTCCTATATCATGAGTACAATAGTGAACCTACCTTCTTATGTGGGAAGGGACACTCCTCACTACTAATTCACTCGGTACTAAGCGAGAGTCCCTTTTGAAATGTCTATCATTAACAATCATAACTTAGTTTAGGTCATAGTAGACTACTCCTTATATCGTCATAGTAATTATCTCAAAATAGGAATTGCATGAGAACATCCTTTCAACGCAACCCTCACATGTGAGATTAACACTTTAACATCATCATAATATAGTAAGGCACATAGGTACTTCGTAACCAACCTTATAACATTACATCTTGACATAATATCACAATATACAAAATCAAGACATTCCAATTCAACAGCATACCAACCCATAATAAATCTAGTCATAAGGTCTACTTCAATTGGGAGAGACAAAGTAGAGAGAAGGAAGAGCATTTTGAGTTTAGGAATTGTGGGAGTTGGGTTAGTTTAATTAGGCTTAGGTCTTTATATAGAGGTCTTTAATTAACTTATTTAAACCTCCCATAAACCTTAACTAACTAACTAACCAACTAACTAATTAAATGAAACAATTAAAATAAAATAGTAAAACACAGACCTGACCTACGAGACCCCGACCTAGGGTCGTAGGTCTGTCGATGGGCATTGTTCACCCACCATCCTGCACACCGTCATTTTGGTAAGAGACTGGACAAAATTACCTATTGGGAAAATGTCTAAGTGACCATCGATGCCCCATCGATTGGACCACACCTCGTAGCCTGGCCCTCGTCCATGGCTACTATCGTAGACAACTTTTAGCCAAAATGCAAAGGTCCTCCTCAAGGACCCTTGGTTGGTCCTTGGGTAGTCGTACCCAGACTTTTTGACCCTAAACAAACTCTAATACATGTTTAACACCTTCCCACCAATTTTTATTAAATTTTGGCTCCTAAAACCTCATCAAATAGGCTAAGGCATGCTAGCACCTTTTTGCACTAGTCTCACGATGTCATGGACGTTCATTGACATTTTGACTCTAATACTTCCTAAATGAATTTTATACAGTATTATTGACCTTAAAACAGTTTTACAACTCTTTGACACTCTTGTGAGGATCTAGATTACATTTTATTCTTTTGGATTGTTATATTATCCCCCCCCCCCCTTAGGAACATTGTTTCTGAATGATACTAAAAGTCTTTTGATGGGAAAGGATAGACTCAATACTAGCAGCCCAACCAACAACATGCAAAAATCAATATGACTTAAAACTCAAATCATATCAACATGGAATTTACACAAAGTAACTCAAAATATCATTTACAACACATAAAAGCTCTCATCACAAAATGAAAAATTTCCTTCTCACAACAACATGGGCTGAACATATCATTAAAGAGTCAATTATGCCAAATCTCAACCTATATACATGCTCAATATCATTTCATAAAGGCAATGACATACCAAATACACAAATAAGTACAAAAAATAAGCAAAAGAACATTTTGGCATGAAACTTCATTTTTTGAAAAACCATCATAAAAATTATGCATATCTTTTCAAAACAAGTCAAATTAAATTAACTTTTTATTCTCATTAATAATAGGAACAACTAACCTTAATTATCAAAGAGATGAGGGTAACGGGAAGGCCTCGTCCTCACATGTTGCTGCCTCAACTAGGTGGTTCTACAATAACACCTTTACAGAAGCCACCTCCTTGATCATAAACTTCTTTACTTGTCTATGAATGATTTAAATCGGAACCTCCTAATAGGAGAGGTTATCTTCTACACCTAGACACTCAATAGGAAGAATGGACTCGCGATTACCGATGCACTTCTTAAGCATGGAGACATGGAACACCAGATGAACCGAAGCCAATTCACTAGGTAATGTCAAATCCTATGCAACCTTGCCAACCCTTTGCAAAATTTCACAGACTCAAATAACGAGGAATCAACTTCCTTTTTTTTCCAAATCTCATCACTCCCTTCGTGGGTGAAATTTTTAGATACACCTTATCACCCTCTTCAATATTCTAAATCCCTTCTCCTATGGTCGGATAGGACTTTTGCCTATTATAGGCTGTTTTCAACCGGTTCCTTATCATATGAACTTTCTCCAAAGACTGATAAATCAATTTGGGACCTGAGAGTGAGGACTAAACCACTTCAAACCATTCAATTTGATATCTACATCTCCTACCATAAAAGGCTTCGAAAGGAGCCATAGATATAGTTGAATGGTAACATTGTTATATGAGAACTCAACCAAAGGTAACTGTTTATCCCAATTTCCCTTGAAATGAATTATACAAGCTCTAAGCATATCTTTAAGGGTTTGAATAGTACGCTCCGCTTGATCATTCATTTGGGGATGAAAAGTGGTTATTAGCTTCACCTTGGTACCCAACCCTTTTTGGAACGACCTCCAAAACGTAGTTGTGAATTGTGCACCCCTATTCGATATGATGGATAACGAAATATAATAGTGACACACAATCTCATCTATCAAGATCCTTGCATAATCTTCCACACAGTATGTGGACTTGATGGGAATAAAATGAGCGGATTTGGTCACCCTATCCACAACCACCCATATGGAGTCATGTTGCCTTTATGTCTGAGGCAAGCCTACCACAAAGTCTGTATTAATATCTTCCCACTTCCAAGTGGGAACTTGTATTTCTTAAAGTAAGCCACTTGGATTTTGGTGCTCTGCTCTCGCTTGTTTGCAATTTGTACAACTTCCAACAAATTCCGCTATGTCCCCTTTTAAGACTTCCCACCAAATTACTTCTCTAAGTTCGTGATACATCTTTCTAAAACTCGGATGAATGGAATAACGGGAACAATGAGCTTCCTCATACGGTTTCTCAAGTCATCAACATTGGGCATACACAACATTCCTTGATACCTCAAGACACCATCCCCCCTAAGGAGTATGACTAATTAAGTTTACCAAGAATCGACTCCTTCACCTCCATCAATGGTCAAGGTGTTGGTTATACTTCACCTCAACCACCAAAGACGGTTCTGAGTTATGATGGATCCTAAAACCATCATTTGGAGAATCTTCCAATCTAACACCCAAATGAGTCAACCTATGACATCTTTAACTAGGTCTTTCTTGACTTCTTCTACAAGAGACACACTACCCATGGTCATGTGACTTGGAGCATGCGTAACCTCATTGACCTTGCCGGGGTCATAGAGAACACTCATGTCATAATCCTTCAATAATTCTAACAACCTTGTTTGTCGGAGATATAACTCCTTTTGAGTAAACACATATTGAAGACTCTTGTGGTTGTTATACACATCAACATGGAGACCATAAAAAAATGCCTCTATATTTTTAAGGCAAATACCACGGCCGTTAATTCAAGATCATGAGTTGGATAATTCTTCTCATGCACCCTAAGTTGTCTAGAAGCATAAGATACTACTTTCCCATGTTGCATAAGGACACACCCTAAGTCCACTCGGGATGCATCACAATATACAACTAAGCCCTTGGTACCCTCTGGTAAAGTCAACACCGGAGCGGTGGTAAGCCGCTCTTTCAAGATTTTGAAGGTTCTTCACATGCCTCCGACCACTCAAATATCATACTCTTTTGGGTCAAGATAGTCAAGGGCGATGCAATGGACGCAAAACCATCCACAAACATCCTATAATATCCCGCTAGACCCAAAAAGCTTCTAATTTTGGTTGAAGTCAATGGTCAAGGCCAATTCTTAACTGCCTCAGTTTTCTTGGATCAACCTCAAAATTCTCACTAGATATGATATGACCAAGAAACGCCACCGACCTCAAGAAAAACTCATATTTGCTATACTTGGCAAATAGTTGGTTTTCCTTAGGCACTTGAAACACCAACGACAAAGAGTCCATTGTTCACCCTCATTTTTCAAATATACCAAGATGTCGTTAATTAAGACAATGACAAATGAATCTAGGTAACTTCGAAACACTCTATTAATGAGGTTCATAAATGACGCGGGGGAACTAGTAAGACCAAATGACATTACTAAGAACTCACAGTGACCATATCTAGTCCAAAATGCCATTTTTCATATATCCTCACCTCTCACCCTAAGTTGGTGATACCCCGATCTCAAGTCAAACTTAGAAAAGTAGCTTGCCCCTTGGAGTTGATCAAACAAGTCGTCAATTCGAGGTAGAGGATACTTATTCTTAATAATGACTTTATTGAGTTGTCGATAATAAATACACATTCTAAGTGCCCCATCCTTTTTCTTCACAAATAATACTGTTGCACCCCATGGAGAAATACTATGTAACACTTCGAAAATCAAGACAAGTTCTAGAGCCTAACATAAGTGTCATAAGGTCTAGAAACTATTTTAAGGTCCATTATAGTGTTTATAAGTCATTTAGGATGTCTAGAAACCAAAATGTCCAAGAACGTCCATGACATCCGGAAAGTAGTTCAAGGAGGTACTATTGTGCCTTAGCATATTTGACTAGCTTTTAGAAGTCGGAAAATGATGTAAATTGGTGGAAGGGTGTCTAACATGTGTTTAAGTTGATTCCTATCGAAACATCTAGGTACGAATCCCCAATGAACAAAAAAGGGCCATTGAGGAGGACCCTTAAAAGTGGAGTCAAACACTGCCTGGGCAGTGTGCACCCACGAGAGGGCATCAACGAGGCGTGAGTGGATCGATGGGACGTCGATGCCATTCGTCAACCAAAACTTGTCCAGGTCGTTTGGGAGACTTGTGTGCACAGTTTCTTACCAAGACTATGGATGTGCACCACGGAAGGAGGGCCTGGCCGTCGATGGACCAACGATCCGTCGATCGTGGTCTCATCGATGGGGCATGTAATTCCTGCACATTTTTAACTAACCCGTAACTAATTAATTAAGGATTTTTGTGGTTATTTGGTGATTAATGGAAGTCTAATTAACTTAATTAACCACCATACAAACACCCCAACCCCATTAGACTAATTATAACTCAAAAAATAAAACTCTCTTCCTTCTTTCTTCTTTCTCTCTCTACTGGAAGACACCATTGAAGACCAAGATAGGGGAGGGTTTTGGGGGACGTAAAGGGAAGAATTCAGGATCAATTCTTCATCAAACATTGAGGTATGGGATCTAATTCACCTTTGAGACCTCTTTCCTCAAAGGGTTCCTTCAAAGTATTTTCAAAAGTTGAGTTTTCATATGTGTCTTTCTCAATCTCGAAATTAATGTTATGAAATGATTTTTCTATGATTTATTTTGGATATTTGAATATATTAACATGTATTGTAACTTAATTATGATATATCTTGATGGTTTGGTCTAGTTTGTAGAAGATGACCCTTAACCCTTAACCCTAGGTTTGATCTTGATATGAATTAGGTTGTATTCGGTTCAATTGACTTAGTTATTGGTTGAATAACTACTAGATGATGTTGTTACACTAATAATGAAAAAAAATAGGATGATTTGTATTATTTGATGCTAGTTCTTGTGAACATGATCTAGGTTATAAAGTATATTGTGAATTGACCTAAGTATCTTGTCTTAAGCTATGATCTAGTATGGAATTATGATGTAGTGATTGTTCTAGCCTTGTTATCATGTTTATTATTGACTTATGATGATGTATACCCAAATTGGGTTGATTTGAGGGTTTATGGTAATACCTTGATGATGAACTATGAAGTAGACTTGGTAAGTCTTATGATCCCTATCCTTTAGTTCAATTTGTGGTTAATTGTGATTAAGTCATGATGTTGTATTGGAGTATGCTTTGTATTAGGGTTGATAGGGTGGTATGATGTTGAATTTAAATGTCTTGACTATGAATTGCGACGTGTTAGCTTAAGATGTAAATGTCATAAGAATGGTGAACGATTTACTAGTGGGCCTTATCATGATATCAAGATGTTAATGTGCCACCTCACCTATATAAATTGTAAATGAATGGATTTTATAGTCATGCAATTCTTATTGTGCTATGATGATGATGAATATACAAGAGTTCGACCCTATGACCTAAACTAAGCTATGATTGATAATAAAGGATTAAAGACATTTAAAAAAAAAGGGACTCTAGCTTAGCACCGAGTGAACTAGAGTGAGGAGTATCCCTTCCCGCATAGGGAAGGTAGGATTACTAATGTACTCTTGAGATTGGAGACTACAATGCATGTAGCATAAAGAGCGTCTCAACTATATGTCTTAGTTCTTAAACTATTTTCCCCCATATGAAACTAGTTAGTGGATCCACGTAGTTGCTATGTTTCATGTTTTGGTACTACATTGGCAAGTAGTACGCCTTCCTTCAGTGTAGGGTTTTGTGACACCGGATTCCACATGGATCGTGTGGTCTATGTCGGTTAGGGAAAGATGTTCCCAAAAAAGTAAAATGAACTAAAGGATTGAACTCTAACTATGATAACCTAAGGGGTCGAGCTTAGTCTAGGTAGGGGTATGGGACTCTACTTAAGCATTGCACTAGTTAGCCTTGAGGGGAGTCTTAGGAGGATGTTCCTATATATGAAAATGCTTATAATGCTATATGACATGTATATGATGAACTAGCACATTGTTGACACTATATGTTGGTTAGTTTCACTTATGAATATGTGTTGGTCTATATTGTTAAAGTATGAGGCTATACACTCTAAAATGTTATCATATGTGAAGTAGGACGCTAGTCATGATTCTTGTTGGGTTACTTGATTGAGTAAGGTTATGGGGCTTTGCTTGGTCATTGCACTTGTTGACTTGATAGGTGTTAATGGGTATTTGTCTTTCTTTGGTTATGTTTAAATGTACTCTTATATATGTTTGTTGCTAATATGACTTGATGATAGAGTTACTTGAATAGGTATTCAACTATATGTTATGCATGTTGATTTGACTAGACTTGATGTTGTTGGTTTTATGATGTACATGCCTATGACTTAATGAACATGCAATATGGGTTGGTATGGTGTTGTTTAATGTGCATAAAGGTTTTAAATGAAAAGTGCATACTTTATGAAATTTCCCTCTTTCTTAGCATGGTTTCATATATGTGTGCATATGGTTTCATACTTAGTACAAGTGGCGTATTAACCCCATTTCTTTCTTTTGCCCAACATTTTAGGTTCCGGTCGTTGAAGTGCTTTGAAGACGACTTGAAGAAGGCTTGGATCTCTTATTCATCCAAGTAGGGTAGGTCCTCACTTTCCGAGGGTGATGTCACTATCTATCTTATGGAGTTGTTTTGAGTTTAAGACTACTATGTTCTTTCTTTTCGATTTAGTATGAAACATTATATAGACCATGTGAGGCATTCTTAGTTTGATGTATGGGCTATACCCAAGTTATTATACTCTTATTAGATGGTTATGAGATGAGACTACTATAATGACTATGTTATATTTTATATACTTACGTGCAATAAAAGTAGATGACTAAGTAATCTTCCTATACAAAGGGTCTATGTATACTTGATATATATATATATATATATATATATATATATATATATCTGTGTGTATGTAGAGGTCTATGTAAACCTCCAATTAGAAGTAGTGAAAAGTGTTAAATTTTCCGCTAAATTTGACCTATGAATGTAATGATGTAAACTAAGAGGCTAGTCTTAGTCCTCAAAGAGGACGCCGACGCTGGTTACGTCTAGGGGGTAAACCCGGATGTGACAAACTTTGTATCAGAGCATGAGGTTGAATTATCTTCAAGTCAATGTCTCTCTCAACCACGTCTATGTAAGTTCGTATTGATAATTGTGAAGCGCTCCACACTTATGGATAGGAACCTACGTGATGACTAGGAAACTCTCACTTTCTTGGAAGTCCAATATCGTGACTTAGAAGTGTTAGCTCTATGTGCTTTTGCATCTAATACTATTTTTGTGATTATAGGAAAATGAATACTTGAAGAAATGTGGCACGAAGACTTGAAGAAGAGATTGCCAATGTGGGAGTTCCTCCCCGTGGTGATCAAGTTCCTCCTCTTGAGGAAGATGTGAATGATGACCAAGCCCCGGTGAATCCTCCTCCTTTGACGGATGAGAACATAAGGGACGCACTATTACAAATGGCCCAAGCCATTACTACCCAAGCACAAGCCGCCACTACTCAATCCCAAGATATGACAGCCCAACATAATTGGGAGGTTGTACCCCGAGATCATCAACAAGTTGCTACAATGGCCTCCCGTCTAAGGCATTTCACTAGGATGAATCCTCCTACTGTCTATGGGTCCAAGGATGAAGAAGACCCCCAAAAGTTCATCCATGAAATCAACATGGTCATCTATGCTATGGGGTTGTCTATTAGTGAGAAGGCCGAGTTATCCACCTATCAACTCAATGATGTGGGTCAAGCATGGTATGTCCAATAGAGGGATAATAGGCCTTTAAGAGGTGGACCCGTGACTTGGGAAGTGTTCAAGAAGTCTTTTCTTGATCGATTCTTTCCTAGGGATAAAAGGGAAGCTAAAGTGGTGAATTTCATCAACCTTCACCACGGAGGTATGAGTTTTCATGAATACTCCTTGAAATTCACTAAATTGTAAAAATATGCTCCTTCTTTGGTTTCCGATCCTAGAGATGAAATGAGCCGCTTTGTGACGGGGGTGTCAGATAATTTGCAAGAGGAGTGTCATTTGGCTATGCTACATGAAAACATGAACATTTCCCGTCTTATGGTGTATGACCAACATGTGGAGGAGTCAAGGTCTAAGAGGAAGAGTAGAGATTCTAAGAGGGCAATATCTTTTGATGGAGGTTCTTCAAAGAATAGGCTTGAGATACAAGACAAGCTTAGATTTAAGAAGTGGGTTTCTAATCATGTTCCTTCCAAGTTCCCTAAGACTAGTGGTTATAGGGTGTCCAACCCTAAGCCTATAAAGGGAAAGGGTACTTGCTCACCAACCTAGAAGCCAACTTGTGAAAAGTGTGGAAAGAAGCACTATGGTGATTGTATTAATGGGACGGACAATTGTTTTGGTTGTGGTAAAAGTGGGCACAAGGTTAGGAATTGCCCTAATCTGAGGGTCCAAGACAAGGGTAGTGTTCAAGCTCAAGCAAGTGGTTTAAATGAGTCTCCAAATAAGAACAACTTATATGCCCTCCGCTCTAGGGGTGAGAAAGATACTTCTTCCGATGTGGTGACCGGTATGTGAAAGTCTTTACTATTGATGTATATGCCTTACTTGATCCCGGTGCTACTTTATCATTTGTTACCCCTCTAATAGCTAAAAAGTTTGACATTTTTCCCGGTATTTTGCATGAACCTTTTGTAGTGTCTACCCCGGTGGGTGAGTCGTTTGTTGCAAAAAGGGTATATAGGAATTTTCCAATAATGTTGCCCAATAGAGTTTCTTATGTTGAACTAGAACTTGATATTCTTGATTTTGATGTCATCTTGGGTATGGATTGGTTGAATGCTTTCTTTGCCTCTATTGATTGTAGAACGAGGGTGATGAAGTTTAACTTTCCAAATAAGCCCGTTGTAGAGTGGAAGGGGGAAAATTCTATTCCTAGAGGGCGTATAATCTCTTGTTTGAAAGAATGCAAAATGATCTCCAAAGGGTGTTTATATCACATAGTAATAGTCCAAGATTTAGACTCCGAAATTCCTCCCATTGAGTCGGTCCCCATAGTGAGTGAATTTCCGAAGGTCTTTCCTAATGATCTTCCCGGTATTCCTCCCGAACGGGAAATTGATTTTGGTATCGATTTGATACCGGATACAAATCCCATTTCAATTCCTCCTTATCGGATGGCTACGACCAAAATGAAAGAGTTGAAGGCTCAACTCAAAGATTTACTAGACAAAGGCTTCATTAGACCTAGTGTTTCTCCATGGGGTGCTCCGGTTTTGTTTGTGAAGAAGAAGGATGGGTCCTTAAGAATGTGTATTGATTATCGGCAACTCAACAAAGTCACTATTAAGAATAAGTATCCTCTCCCTCGGATTGATGACTTGGTTGATCAACTCCAAGGGGCAAGCTACGTTCCTAAGATTGACTTGAGATCGGGGTATCACCAACTTAGGTTGAGAAGTGAGGATATACAAAAGACAGCATTTCGGACTAGATATGGTCACTATGAGTTCTTAGTAATGTCCTTTGTTCTCACTAATGCTCCGGCGGCATTTATGGACCTAATGAATCGGGTGTTTCGAAACTACTTAAATTCATTTGTCAATCTTCATTTACGACATCTTGGTAAATTCGAAAAAAGAGGGTGATCATATGAACTATTTGACAGTGGTGTTGCAAGTACTTAAAGAACATCAATTGTTTGCCAAGTATAGCAAATGTGAGTTTTTGTTGAGGTCGGTGACATTTCTTTGTCATATCATCTCTAGTGAGGGGTTTGAGGTTGATCCAAGGAAAACGGAGGCGGTGAAAAATTGCCTAGACCATTAACATTAGGATTTTGTTGGGTTTAGAGGGTTATTATCAAAAATTCGAGGATGGTTTAGCCTCCATTGCATCTCCCTTGACTACGTTGATCCAAAAGTGTAAAAAATTTGAGTGGTCGGAGGCATGTGAGAGAAGTTCTCAAATTTTTAAAGATAGGCTTACTTCCGCTCCGGTGTTGACCTTACCGAAGGGTACAAAGGGTTTTGTTGTGTATTGTGATGTATCCCGAGTGGGTTTAGGGTGTGTGGTTATGCAACATGGTAAGGTGATAGCCTATGTTTCTAGTCAACTTAAGGTGCATGAGAGAAACTATCCAACTCATGACCTTTATTTAGCGGCCGTGGTATTTGCCTTGAAAATATGGAGGCATTACTTTTATGGTGTCCATGTTGATGTGTATACCGACCATAAGAGTCTCCAATATGTGTTTACCCAAAAGGAGTTGAATCTCCGACAAAGAAGGTGGTTAGAATTGTTGAAAGATTACGAAATGAGTGTCCTCTATCACCCGTTAAGTCCAATGTGGTTGCGGATGCTCTAATTTTTATGACTATGTGTAGTGTGTCTCACATAGATGAAGCCACGAAAGACCTAGTGAAGGATTTTCATAGGTTGGCTAGGTTCGAGGTGAGGTTTGAAGATTCTCCGAATGGTGGTTTCATTGTCCATCATAACTCCGAGTCATCATTGGTAGTTGAGGTGAAGTCCAAACAACACCTTGATAAATCATTGATGGAGTTGAAGTAATTGGTCCTTGGCAGGCCTAATGAGGCATTCTCCTTAGGGGGTGATGGTGTTTTGAGGTACCAAGGAAGATTGTGTGTTCCCAAGCTAGATGAGTTGAGGAACCTGATCCTTGATGAAGCCCATGGGTTGAATAAGGACATAGCAAAGTTTGTCTCTAAATGTCCAAATTGCCAACAACTGAAAGTCAACATCAAAAGTCGGGTGGCTTACTACAAGAAATCCAAGTTCCTACTTGGAAGTGGGAAGACAACAATATGTATTTTGTAGTAGGTTTACCTCGGACTCAAAGGCAATATGACTCTATATGGGTGGTTGTGGATAGGTTGACTATGTCCGCTCATTTTATTCCCGTAAAGTCTACTTATTCGGCGGAAGATTAAGCTAGGATCTTCATAGATGAGATTGTGTGTCGCCATGGTATTCCATTATCCATCATATCGGATTGGGGTGCACAATTCACATCTAGGTTTTAGAGGTCATTCCAAGAAGGGTTGGGTACTAAGGTGATGTTAATTACCGCTATTCATCCCCGAACGGATGGTCAAGCGGAGCGTACTATTCAAACCCTTGAGGATATGCTTAGGGCTTGTATTATTGATTTTAAGGGAAATTGGGATAAGCATTTGCCTTTGGTGGAGTTTTCTTATAATAATAGTTTTCATTCATCCATCTCCATGGCTCCCTATGAAGCCTTGTATGGAAAGAGGTGTAGGTTTCCTATTGGATGGTTTGAAGTGGGTGAGTCTTCGCTTCTTGGTCCCGATTTGATTTATAAGGCTTTGGAGAAAGTTCATATCATAAGGAACCGGTTGCAAATGACCTATAGTCGGCAAAAGTCTTATGCCAATCATAGGAGAAGGGATTTGGAGTTTGAAAAAGTTGATAAAGTGTATTTGAAAATTTCACCGATGAAAGGGCTCGTAAGATTTGACAAGAAAGGGAAGTGGAGTCCTCGTTATGTGGGTCCATATGAAATCTTGCAAAGGGTTGGTAAGGTTGCCTATGAATTGAAACTTCCTACTGAATTGGCTTCGGTTCATCCGGTTTTCCATGTTTCCATGCTTATGAAGAGTATCGGTGATCCCGAGTCTATTCTTCCTATTGAGGGTCTTGGTGTGAAGGATAACCTCTCTAATGAGGAATTCTGGGTCAAATTCTTGATAGGCAAGTCAAGAAGTTAAGGAATATAGAGGTGGTTTCCGTAAAGGTTTTATAGAAGAATCACCTAGTTGAGGGTGCTACATGGGAGGCCGAGGCCGACATGATGTCCCATTACCCTCATCTATTCGATAATTAAGGTTAGTAGTTCTTACTAATAATGAAAATAATGACTAAAATTGAAGTTGCTTTGATTTTTAGTGAAGTTTTGCAAAAAGTGCATTTTTACATTGTTACATTGAATTATTGTGAAATTGTGCATTTGGACTTGAAATTTTGCTCTTTTTCTTGATTTGAGTTATGTTGTGCGTTTTGATATGGTGAGTCTTTAAGAAAAAATATGTGGCATGTTGGTAAGTTGAACTTTGCCATAATTGACTCATAAATGCTATGTTGAGCTCTTGTTGTTTTGAGAAGGATATTCCTCATAATAAAGTGTTGAATCTTATGTGTTGTAATTGAAGTTTTGAATTGCCTTGTGTAAGTGATATGTTGATGTTGTTATTTATTGTTGTTGGTTGGGCTGCTAGTCTTGAGTCTATTCCTTCCTACAAAATATTTTTGTGTCATTCGGGGACGAATGTTCTTAAGGGGGAGATAATGTAACACTTCTAAAATCCAAGACGGGTTCTATCGACTAACATAAGTGTCATAAGGTCTAGACACTGTTTTAAGGTCCATTATAATGTTATTTAGGAAGTCTAAAAACCAAAACGTCCAAGAACGTCCATGACGTCCGGAAAGTAGTTCAAGGAGGTACTAGCGTGCCTTAACCTATTTGTCTAGCTTTTAGAAGTCGGAAAATGATGAAAATTTGTGGAAGGGTGTCTAACATGTGTTTAAGTTGATTCATGGTAGAAACATCCGGGTACGAATCCCCAAGGACCAACCAAGGGACCTTGAGGAGGACCCTTGCAAGTGGAGTCAAATACTGCCTGGGCACTGTGCACCCACGAGAGGGAATCGACGAGGTGTGTGTGTGGATCGATGGGGCGTCGATGCTATCCGTCGACCAAAAATTAGACAAGTCGTTGGGGATCTTTTGTGCACATTCTGTGACCAAGACTACGGATTTGCAGATGGACCAACAATCCGTCGATCATGGTCTCGTCAATGGGGAATGTAATTCCTGCACGTTTTTAACTAAGTATTAACTAATTAATTAAGGGGTTTGGTGGTTATTTACGGATTAGTTGAAGTCTAGTTAAACTTAATTAACCCACCATATAAAGACCCCAACCCCATTAGACTAATTACAACTCACAAAACAAAACTCTCTTCCTTTTTTCTTCTTTCTCCCTCTATTGGAAGACACCATTAAAGACCAAGATAGGGGAGGGTTTTGGGGGCTGTAAAGGGACGATTTCACCATCAATTTTTCATCAAACATTGAGGTATGTGATCTAATTCACCTTTCAGACCTCTTTCCTCAAAGGGTTCCTTCAAAGTATTTTCAAAAGTTTAGTTTTCATGTGGGTCTTTCTCAATATCAAAATTAATGTTATGAATTGATTTTTCTATGATTTATTTTGGATATTATGAATAGATTAACATGTATTGTAACTTAATTATGATATATCTTGATGGTTTGGTCTAGTTCGTAGAAGATGACCCTTAACCCTTAACCCTAGGTTTGATTTTGATTTGAATTAGGTTGTATTTGGTTCAATTGACTTAGTTATTGGTTGAATAACTACTAAATGATGTTGTTACACTAATAATGAACAAAAGTAGGATGATTTGTATTCTTTCATGCTAGTTCTTGTGAAGATGATCTAGGTTATAAAGTATATTGTGAATTGACCTAAGTATCTTGTCTTAAGCTATGATCTAGTATCGAATTATGATGTAGTGATTCTTATAGCCTTGTTATCATGTTGATTATTGACTTATGATGATGTATACCCAAATTGGATTGATTTGAGGGTTTATGGTAAGACCTTGATGATGACCTATGAAGGAGACTTTGTAAGTCTTATGATCCTTATCCTTTACTTCAAATTGTGGTTAATTGTGATTAAGTCATGATGTTGTATGCTTTGTATTAGGATTGATAGGGTGCTATGATGTTGAATTTAAATTTCTTGACTGTGAATTACAAGGTGTTAGCTCAAGATGTTAATGTTCCTTACTATGATATGAAGATGTTAATGTGCTAACCTCACCTATATGAATTATAATGAAAGGATTTTATACTCATGCAATTATTATTGAGCTATGATAATGATGAAAATACAAGAGTTAGACCCTATGACCTAAGCTAAGCCATGATAGATAATAAAGGTTTAAAGACATTTCAAAAAAAGGGAATCTAGCTTAGTACCAAGTGAACTAGAGTGAGGAGTGTCCATTCCTACATAGGGAAGGTAGGATCACTAATGTACTCTTGAGATTGGAGACTAAAATGCATGTAGCATAAAGAGGGTTCCAACTATATATCATAGTTCCTGAACTATGTTGCCCCCATAGGAACACTAGCTAGTGGATCCACGTAATTGCTATGTTTCATGTTTTTGTACTACCTTGGCAAGTAGTCCTCCTTACTCCGGTGTAGGGTTTTATGACACCGGACTCCACATTAACTCATGTGGTCTATGTCGGTTAGGCAAGATGTTCCCAAAAAGGTAAAATGAACTAAAGGATTGAACTCTAACTATGATAACCTAAGGGGTCTAGCTTAGTCTAGGTAGGGGTATGGGACTCTACCTAAGAGTTGCACTAGTTATCCTTGAGGGGAGTTTTAGAGGATTTTCTTATATATGAAAAGGCTTATAATGCTATATGACAATATATATGATAAACTTGCACATCGTTGATACTATATGTTGGTTAGTTTCACTTATGAATATGTGTTGGTCTATATAGTTAAAGTATGATGCTATGTACTCTTAAATGTTATGATATGTGAAGTAGGATGTTAGTCATGATTCTTGTTGGGTTACTTGATTGAGTAAGGTTATGGGTCCTTGCTTGGTCATTGCACTTGTTGACTTGATAGGGGTTAATGGGTATTTGTCTTGCTTTAGTTATGTTGAAATGTAATCTTACATATGCTTGTTGCTAATATGACTTGATGATAGAGTTACTTGAATCGGTATTCAACAATATTCTATGAATGTTAATCTGACTAGAGTTGATGTTGTTGGTTTTATGATGTACATGCCCATGACTTAATGAACATGCAATATTGGTTGGTATGGTCTAGTTGAATGTGCATAAGGCTTTAAATGAGAAGTGCATGCTTTATGAAATGTCCCTCTTTCTTAGCATGGTTTCATATATGTGTACATATGGTCTCATACTTAGTACAAGTGGCGTACTAACCCATTTCTTCCTTTTCCCCAATATTTTAGGTTCCGGTCGTTGAAGTGCTTTGAAGTCTACATGAAGAAGGCTTGGATCTCTTATTCATCCAAGTAGGGTAGGTCCTCACTTTCTGAGGGCGAAGCCACAATCTAGCTTATGGAGTTGTTTTGAGTTGAAGACTATTATGTTCTTTATTTTCCATTTAGTATGAAACATTGTATATCCCATCAGAGGCATTCTTACTTTGATGTATGGGCTATGCCCAAGTTATGACACTGTTATTAGATGGTTATGAGATGAGATGATTATTATGAGTGCAATAAAAGTAGAAGACTAAGTATTCTTCCTATACGAAGGGTCTATCTATGTATACTTGATATATATATATATATATATATATATACCTCTATGTAAACCTACAATTAGAAGTAGTGAAAAGTTCTAAATTTTCCGCAAAAATTGACATATTAATGTAATAATGTAGATTAAGAGGCTAGTCTTAGTCCTCAAAGAGGCCGCCGCCGCCGGTTACGTATAGGGGGTAAACCCGGATGTGACATAATAGGTCTAATAAAGCCTCTGTCTAGCAAGTCCTTGAGTTGAGCCTTCAATTATTTCAATTCGGCCGGTGCTATCCGATAAAAAGGAACTGAAATGGGGTTGGTATCCGGTAGCAAGTCAATATCAAAATTAATTTCCCATTCGGGAGGGATTCCGAGAAGATTATTAGGGAAGACCTCCGGAAATTTCCTCACTGCGAGGACTAACTCAATGGGAATTTTCGGAGTCTAAGTCTTTGACTCTTACAAGATGGTATAAACACCCTTTTGAGATCATTTTACAAACCTTAAGACAAGAGATAATACGACCTCTAGGATTAGAATTTGCCCCCTTCCACTCTAAGACGGGTTCATTTGGAAAATTAAACTTGAAAATTCGTGTTTTACAATCAATGGAAGAAAAAAATCATGCAACCAATCCATCCCCAAAATGACATCAAAATCAACCATATCAAGTTCTACTAATTCAACATGAGTAACTCTACTGCGCAACATTATAGGAACATTTCTATATACCCTCTTTACAACCACCGACTCACCTATCGGGGTAGTTACCATGAAAGGTTCATTTAGAATATCGGGCAAAATATCAAACTTCCCAGCTATCAGGGAGTAACAAAGATAATGTATCACTTTTATCCTTGTTCACCCTTAGAGCTAAAAGGATAAAAGTGATTTTTAACAACCAGAAAATAACTATGCGAAGTAATACCTAAACGCACCTAGAATGCCTAAATTAGACCGGATTCACACGGCTTGATGCGCGTCGAACCACACCTCAGAACCTATGCACTAGACGATCCAACCAACTTGGTGAGTTAGTTGAGCTAGGCAAGGTTGGGTCCAACCATGTAGGGCACCCGAATTGAAGAGATTCACCCGGATGAGTTTTTACCGGACTTGAAAGGGGTAATCTTAGGTTTGGAGGGTCTAGGGATAAAATGGTCTTTTTCAGGCTAGGGGTAGTATGGTAATTACCCTAAATATTTATTTATTTAATTAATTAATATAAAAAGGTGGGCAATTCGGGTAGGGTTGGCCGAATTTGACCCTTTTCACGAATTGAGCTCCACCCGAGTTCGATCCTTGTGGAAGCAATGTTAAATTGAATTAATTAATATTAAATTGTATTTACACATCTGGTTTAAGTAAGGGCATAGTGGTCATTTCACTTAGCCTTAGAAAATCAGTTTTTTATTAATTAATGAGGAGTCCTAGTTTGACTAATTCCTAAACTAAAACTCCTAATCCTAAGCTACCAATCCACTCTCTTTCTCACACTTATTTACTCTCATTCTCACGTCTCTCCACCATATCTTTCATGTCTAAATATCATTAAAAGAACAAAGAAAAAACGAAGTTCAACTCTTGAAGAACTTACACACAAAAACTAAAACGAAAAACTAAGCCAAAAACGAAAAGCAAAAACATTGTTCTTGAAGGGTTGTGCTTGGAGTTTGGTGGTGAAGCTTTGATGCCGTGGAGTTGGCTTCCATTGGTGTAGATTTGGAGGGTCTTGATCGACAAAAGTTATGCGTTTTCTTACTCTTGGTCCCGTTCCCAAGATAACCCTAGGATTCAGTCTATTCTAAACCAAAAACTAGGATTATTTCCCCGTTGCATGTCCCTGTCACTAGCTCCTATAGATGGTTGTAGGATGGTATGTCTGCTGGTAGATACTAGGCGTGTAACGTGTTTTCGTGATGATTATGTGTATGTATGTATGTTCGGAATTAGGTCAGTAATGAAAGATGTTTTCCGAAAATATGTAGTCACGGAGTGGAGCATGAAATGGCATGTTTAATTTCTTGTATTTTACGTGCAATTGCTTGTGTAAATTGTGATGTTCATAAGTGGTGTAATGTTGCTGAATTGAGTGCCAACTCTTGATCAAATGTAACCATGAAAATGCACCTAAAGATGTACTAAATGATTCACGAAATATCCTAAGAACTAACGTGTAAATGCTGCAAAAATGGACTAGAAAAACGTGATAAAATTTCCAGCATTCTAGAAATTTGATTCGGCCAAGTTACTGGGAAAAAAATTGAGTTTTAAATTTTTTTAGAATGCATGAGGTCATTGGGGATTGAACCCAAGACCTCACCATATACAAGTTATAAAAGATTCAATAATAAAAAATGAGGTAAGGGGGATTCGAAATGGGGTAAGGCTCAAGTGAAGAGTTAGGAGAAAAATGAAAGAAAAATAAAATGAGTGGTGTGGGGATCGAACCTACAACCTCTCGGATAGACAAGGAAGTTAGAAGAAAAATTAAATAAAAGAAAAATGAGTTTGTGGGGGATCGATCCCACATCCTCTCGGTCTAAAATAGAAAAGTCAAGGAGAGAAAAGTAAGAAAAGAAATGTAGGCGTTGGGATTCGAACTTGGGTCGCCAAGCTGAAATTTTAAATCAAAATTTAATATACGACTAAGTGTTGCTCAAGGGATTCGAAATCGGGTTCCCTTTCCCAATTCCATATTGATGCATAAGTCTTACGTGAATAAATACTTAATGAAAACTGCCTATAAGAATCGAAATCGAGACCTTGGCACACTTACAAGATAAATAAGTCTTGTACCACATAATCTTGGGTAAGTATGAGTCACTTAGACGAATTATAAACGAAGCCTCATGGCTTGTACGTATGGGTTCATAAGTCCAGCGTACGTTTAAAATTAAATGAACCTAAGATGTATGTGATGAAATGATGTGACCCCGGAGGGTTAAGTAAGAATGTGAAACACACTAAAAGGCCAACTGCATTGGCATATGACGAAATGAACATTCACGTAATAAGGCGAGTAATTATGTTATACAATGATTCTAATGAAAATAGTGACAACATGATAAGAGGCTAGTGCAAGTGAGACAATCTGCATCTACGCCTAAAAATCAATGTCACTAAATGAAATTTCTATGAGAGTATATTTACGCTAAACGATGAATTAATCAAGAAAGAGTGGCTACATGAGGATAGGCTAGTACAAGTGAGACAAGCTGTATCTATGCCTAGAATCAATTTCCCTCAATGTAAATTCCAAGAGAGCATATGTATGTTATATGATGAGCAAATAATGAAAGGTGAGTAAAGATGAAATGAAAAGATGTTAAGAAAGAACAGGGTGGCATCACAATATGAGGCTAGCGCAAGTGAGACAAGCTGTACCTACGCCAATATAAGTTCACGAAAATTACTCACCTAAGAGAGTGTTGAATATTAAGAGACAAGTCTCAATCACACTCTAGACGTAAGTGTAAGGACAATTCACACTTAATACGTAAAGAAGAGATGATAAATCATCTAATGAGCTATGACTACCTCATGCTAGAAGCACGTTTCGACGATGTATGACTTGTATGTAAATAGGAACTTTAAACGGAGCACCGATAGGCTAGCTATGAGTGGTGATGCCTTCTTTCGGGAAGGGCAGAGGTTCACGTAATTCTCATGAGATGAGACTGTCCACCAAGGTGGGTATGGGTCTCCCTAAATCTCCTAGTCTTTGAACTATGCTGCCAACATAGGGAACTAGCTAGTGGTTTTCCACCTAAACGAGCTAGGGATGTTTTGTATTCACCTTGGCCAGTGACTCCACCTCTTTTCAGTGTGGGGAAGACACCGGATTTCATGAATCTCACATGATCTATGTCGGTTAAAGTTGAAGTTCCTCAAAGTATGAAATATAATGAATTGAATGATACCAAAGGTGTTTGGATATGATAATCAAGAGGTGAACTAGACTCAAGTAATGACACTAGGTCATTCTTGGTCATTGCACAGTGAACCCGATAGGAGTCTTAAACAACATCCTAGGTATAGCTGGTGTTCACACCAGCCTATGAACGAATGAAAACGAAGTACATATGAATGAATGAAGCAGACTCTGTGTTTTGCTAAAGGAGGATCCCAAGTTGAGGTCTCATATGTTGAGCCCTTATTTTGGGAAGTCCTAATGTTATGTCCGTGATTCCAAGGTCTCACGGCATATGAACGAATAATATGTAATATATGTATGTGCTATATAAAATATGTTATGTGCTGTGTGCAATATGAAAAGAATGATGATGCATGTTACTCTCATACCATGACTTTCCTAATCTGATTTGGCAAGTCCAACTAACTTGGCTTTCGATAATTAATATCGTTAGGAGAGAGCTTTACTTAATCATGCATGTCCTTGGTGTGTGCTTGCATAAACCCATACTTAGTACAAGTGTGTAATAATCCCATACAATACTCTACTTTTAGGTGCAGGTGCAGGTGGACGCTAGAGCTTACGAGACTACATTGAGCTATCCGGACGTGGAGCATTCATCCGGACTTGGTAGGCCCTCATGCTTTCGAGGATACTTATATTTTATATTATAGCTTAGACATTGGGATGAGCTAGTGGAGTGTGTTCTACTAGTGTTTCTTTCTTATTTATTTCAGACGTTGTATTGGTGCCATTTTGGCAACTTTATATTTATGAAGTTATGAACTATTTCCTTCATTTGAATATCTCATTATTAGATGGTTGATACACATGAGCAATGAACTTCTTTATACGCATATGCATGTTATAATTATGAAGTCTATGTTCACTTCAAAAAAAAAAGTTTCAAATTTTCCGCTAAAATTAATCTAACGAATGTAATGACGACGTAAGTAGGCTTGTCTACGACCTGTGATATGTCAACGACGCCGGTTTCGACTAGGGTCTAGACCCCGGTCGTGACATGATTCTTTTTTGGAGCATCAACATTAGAACCACTAGCTTGAGCATGCCCACTTCTTTTGTCTTGCCCCTTCAAATTAGGGCAATTCTTAACCTTGTGTCCACTCTTGCCACACCCAAAGAAATTGTCCATCCCAACAAGGCAATCAACATAATGTTTCTTGCCACACTTTCCACAAGTTGTCTTCTTAGTTGGGGAACTAGTACCTCTTCCCTTTTGAGACTTAGGGTTAGACACCCTATCATCACGAGCCATGGGAAATTTTGAAGTAACTTGATTAGAAAACCTCTTCATGAACCTAGGCTTGTCTTGAATGTCAAGCCTACCCTTAGAAGAACCACCTTCATAAGACCTTTCCTTCTTGTCCTTCCTATTCTTCCTCCTTAACCTAGTTTGTTCCACTTGTTGAGCATGAACCATGACACGAGAAATATTCATATTTATCATGAAGCATAGACGTACGAAATTCTTCAACCAAGTCTTCGCACACCCCCGTAAGAAAATGACTAATCTCATCCCTTGGGCTTGACACCAAGGATGGAGAATACTTTGAAAATTTAGTGAATTTCAAAGAATAGCCAAGTACACTCATACCTCCTTGACGAAGGTTGATGAATTCGTCCACCTTAGATTCCCTCATATCTCTACGAAATAACCTATCAATGAAAGCCCTTGTGAATATCCCGAAGTCACCGGACCCCCTCTTAGTGCCCTATTATCCCTCCTTTGCAAGTACCAAGTTTGGGCCACATCTTTGAGTTAATAGGCCGCAAACTCAGCCTTCTCAATTGAGGTCACACCCATAGCATAGAGAATCTTATAGACCTCATCGAGGAAATCTTGAGGGTCCTCATCTGACATCGACCCAAAGAACATAGGTGGATTCATTCTAGTAAAGTCTCTCAAACGAGAGGTCATAGTGTTAGCATGTTGAGGTACTCAAGGACCAACCTCCCTATTCACTTGGGTGGTCATGGCTTGGACTTGAGAAGTGACGACATTAGCTTGAGGGGTAACGACATGGGCTAAAGTGGGAAAGGCTGACCTTACCTATCCATCGGTCATCGTTGGAGGAACAACCGAAACTTCATCACCCATAGCTACTTCTTCAAGTGGAGGCACTTGGTTGTTTTGTGGGGGCACTTGGTTGTCATGAGCCCCCATATTAGCTATCTCTTCCTCGTCCCTTCTATCATCTGATTTTTGAGTATTCATACCTATAACCACGACACAAGGTTTAGGTGAAATCACATAACAAAACTCTAGAGGCACGACATAGGAATCGAAGGAGATGAGAGTGTCTAAGCATCACATAGTCTCTCATTCATAATTGTGGCGCACTTCACAATTTTGAATAAGAATCTACATAGACGTTGTTTAATGAGACATCATTTCAAGGGATATTCAACCGCATGTTCTGATACTAAGTTTGTCACATCCGGGAAGTACCCCCTAGACGTAACCGGCGTCGTCGTCATCGGAGAGGACTAGGACTAGCCTTTTAGCATTCATCATTACATTCATAAGTTAAAAAGTGCGGAAAATTTAAAACTTTTCATCTACATCTACTTCATGAGGTGTACTTAGAACTCTCGCATACACATAATATATTCATAGTGAGTATACATAGATTCCTCGTATAAGAAGATTACATAGTCTTCTACTTTTATGCCACATATAGACAACATACATAATATAGTCTTAAAAGGGATGTCTCATATTAAACCATCAAAACGGAATAAAACAATACGGGCATAGCCCTTACACAAATGTAAAAGTGCCACTTCAAGCTTACAATAATCTCTTGAAAAAACATGAGTGAAATGAGTGTCTTTAGACTATAACAATGTAGCTTAGGTACAGTGATAGAACGGCATCCACCTCGGAACATGAGGACATACCGACACATATAGATATGATCCATCCCTCCCTTCAAAGTGGTCAAGAACCCTTCAATGACCGGAACCTAAAATGTTGGGGGAAAAGGGAGAAATAGGGTTAGCACATCACTTGTACTAAGTATAGGACCATATGCACACACAACATAAAAATCATGCCAAAGAGGGACATTTATTCAAGACCATGCCAAACTATCCTTATGCACATTCAAAACCAATGAAAGTCAATAAGCACATATTACTTAAGTCAAGACCAACAATACCAAGTCTATTTATTTCAACATGCATATCAACATAATTGAGCACATAATCAAGAAAACTCGATCATCAAGCTATAATTTCATCAAGCATTCATAAGATTTCATAACATCACAACCTAAGCAAGACCATCACTCATACACCCCCATTAAGTCCACTAGTGCAATGAATAAGAAGGACCCCATATCCTCACTCAACCAAGTAAACCCAACAAGAACTATAAGAAATGTCAAACTTTAATACTACATCATTATGAGTAGACATCATCATACTTTAGCAATATAGACCAACCACATGTTCATAAGTGAAACCAATATCACATAGTGTCATTAACATGTAAGATCAACGTATACATATCATTTACATTTATAAGCATATAAGCACATAAGAACATCCTTCTATGAGTTCTCTCAAGGCTAACTAGTGCAATGTATAGGTACAATCTCATATCCCTACCTAGACTAAGCCAAACCCCTTCTATCATCCTAGTTAGAGTTCACTTTGTTACTTCATTTTTACCTTTGTGAACATCTTTCCTTAACCTACATAGACCACACCAGGTAGTACCTAAATATGAACATAGCATCTATGTGAATCCACTAGCTAGTATTCCAATAGGGGCGAAGAACTAGGAGATGTAGTTGGGACCCTCTTTATTTACATGCATTATAGTCTCAAATCTCATGAATACAATAGTGAACCTACCTTCTTTATGTGGGAAGGGACACTCCTCACTACTAGTTCAATCGGTGCTAAGCTAGAGACCCTTTTGAAATGTCTTTCATTAACAATCATAACTTAGTTTAGGTAATAGTATACTACTCCTTATATAGTCATCGTATTTATCTCAAAATAGGAATTGCATGAGAAAATCCTTTCAATACAACCCTCACATTTGAGGCTAAAACTTTAACATCATCATCATATAGTAATGCATATAGGTACTTCGTAACCAACCTTATAACATTACAGCTTAACATAATCTCACAATATACATAATCAAGAAATTCCATTCAATATCATACCAACCCTAATAAATCTAGTCATAAGGGTACTTCAATTAAACTTCATCACTAAAAAGAAGCAATCACAATTGAATTAAAGATATGAGATTACAAGACTTACTCAATATCCTTTACAAGCAATCTTGCAAAGTTTTACCATAAACCATCCTCAATTAATCCATTAATTGATATAATAACATCATGCAATAGTAATTCACACATTAACCAAGTCAATCACACCAATGCTAAACTATTCCATTCAAGATCACAACCTAGGGTTCAGGGGAAAAGGTCATCTTCCACAAACTAGGTCAATGCATCAAGAATTACCATGATTGATTCATAATACATCCTAATATAATCATAATAATCAAAAGAAACCATAAAAATACGATTTAGAAGATTAAATTCGTAATAGAAAGAAATCCATATGACATCATCTTTTTGAAAACCAATTTTGAAGGAATCCCAAAGGTGAAAGGATCCCATACCTTGTTAATTATTGAAGATTGATTGATAAAAGTAGTCTTCTTGATGCCATAGAACCCTATTTGACTTTGGTCTTCTATGTAGTTTCTTTGGGAGAGAGAAAGTAGAGAGAAGGAAAATCACTTTGAGTTTGGGAATTGTGGGAGTTGGGTTAGTTCAATTAGGCTTAGGTGTTTATATAGAGGTCCTTAATAAAATTAATTAAACCTACACTAACCCTTAATTAACTGACTAACAAACTAACTAATTAAATGAAACAATTAAAATAAAATAGTAAAACACAGATCTGACCTACGAGACCTCGTCCTACAGGTCGTATGTCAGTCGACGAGCACTGTTCACCCAACGTCCTGCACACCGTCGTTTTGGTCAGAGACTTGACAAAATGACCTTTAGGTAAAATATATAAGTGACCATCGATGCCTCATCGATTGGTACACGCCTCGTAGCCTGCCCCTCGTCGATGGCTACTGTCCTAGACAACTTTTAGACAAAATGCAAAGGACCTCCACAAGGACCCTTGGTTGGTCCTTGAGGAGTTGTACCGGGACTTTTCGATACTAAACCAACTCTAATTCATGTTTAACACCTTCCCACCAAATTTCATTAAATTCCGACTCCTAAAACCTTATCAAACAGGCTAAGGAAAGCTAGCACGTTTTTGCATTAGTCTTCGAACGTCATAGACGTTCCTTGACGTTTTGACTCTAATACTTTTTGAATGACTTTTGTACACTATTATTGACCTTAAAACAGTTTTAAAACTCTTAGACACTCTTGGAGGATCTAGATTACGTTTTACAGTTTCGGAGTGTTACAATTAGAGAGGAGATTATCATCCTAAATCTCTGTTGTTTAATCTCTTTTTCCATTCATTACTTCCTTGGTTGATCAAGTAACAATAATTCAAGTTCTAACATTTTTTCATCTTTAAAAAGCAATCAAAACGAAGAAATCACCAATACATGCATAAAAATCATTGAAGAATCACTTTTTACATGAAATTACTTTAATAATTCATAATGGTTCCCACAACTCTAATTATGAAATTTAGCCAATATTATATTAAAAACACAATCAAAATTTATTAAAATAAATATACTTGTATGTGTTCTAGTGTGCCTTTGCATGTTGTAGGAGTTGTTTGGTGTCTAAATTTATTGGTGGGGACCCTAAGACCTAGAAGATCATGTTTAGGGGTTCAACATCCAGGTATGACCCCACAAAGGACCCACGAGGGGCCCTAGACGAGGACCCCATATCAAAGGCGTGATGCTACAAGGCAGTGTGAAACGACGGCCACAAGGAATGACCAATCGTTGAAACGATGGCCCATAAACCTTGGGATTCGATTGAACCTTCAAGTTCTGCACATTTTTTGTCTCTAACAAAAACCACGAAACACCTTTGACGGGGCATCATCCAAACGACGGTCCGTTGTTGAGGGCGTCATTTGTGGGCCTGAAATTTGCCTATTGTTCGGCCAAGCTAGGGGTGAAGTGGTAAAATCACCCCAAGTCCTTTAAAGGGTATGGACAGTTATTTTAGGGCTAGTTGGGTATTTTAAGAGTATTAAAGTTATTAAACTCACTTTTAAACCCTAACACCTAAATCAAAACCCTTTCCCTCCAAAGTTCTCTTCAAAAAACCCCATGGAATCTCAAGGTCATGATGGAGCTAGGATGGTGGATTTTAATGGAGTTCTTCTAATAAGGTATGAGATTCCTATCTATAAGGCTTGCTATCACCTTAGAGCCAATTTCAAAATGATTTTCAAAGATCATAAAGTTTATGAAAAAGTCCAATTTATACTCTAAGTAATGAGTTCTTGCATGAAACGTTTTCAAATAATTATATATGATATTATTGATGTATAATTGATGTTTTTAAATGAAAATCTCCATGAACCCTTGATCTTCTCAAATCTCTAAATTTTGCTATAAAGTAAGTTAATTGTTTATGATCTAATGATGATAGAATTGCGTTAAGATTGTGTCGTAATGTTGATTTTTGTGGTTAATTATGCTATTATTATGTGAATTGTTGGAAATATTAAAGAATGGCGATCTTGGCTATTAGAAGAAGGTAAGTTGACTCTATACTTCCTGAATGACTTTTATACACTATTATTGACCTTAAAATAGTGTTACAACTCTTAGACACTCTTGTGAGGATCTAGATTACGTTTTAGACTTTTGGAGTGTTACAATTACAGAGGATATTATCATCCTAAATCTCTGTTGTTTAATCTCTTTTTCCATTCATTACTTCCTTGGTTTATCAGGTAACCATAATTCGAGTTCTAACATTTTTTTCATCTTTAAAAAGCACTCAAAAAGAAGAAATCACCAATATATGCATAAAAATCATTGAAGAATGACTTTTTACATGAAATTACTTTAATAATTCATTATGCTTCACACAACTCTAATTATGAAATTTAGCCAACATTATCTCAAAAACACAATCAAAATTTATTAAAATAAATATTCTTGCGTTAATAATATAAATTTAAGACAATAGATAAAATATCTTTTAATAATCGCGAAAAAATTAAAAATAAAGGAGAAGAAATTAAATCACAATTTTCCAGCCTCAACGATGGCTCTTCCAAAGTTCCAATGTTATAATGTTCTAAATTCTATGTTGTGTATTGTTTCTTGGCTTGCTTTTGAAAGAATTATTTTATGGACTATTTATAGAGGAAGAAACCTAAAACAAAATAATTTAGTCCAACACAAATAAGGAAACTCAAACCCAAACCCAATAGAATTGGATTTCCACTTTCTTTCTCTTCTTTTTTGGTTTCTAGAAACGTTGCTCCAACAATTTGAAGTCTTCAACAACCTTCCACATTCAAGATTCAGATAATTCGGTTTCTTTTCCAATATTCGTTGCAACTTATATATGAGTATAAATATAATATTTAATTTAATAAATAAGTTGCCTCCTCGATTTACTTATATGATATCTTTTCCACTTTAAAACATGAAAAAATAAAGATCCTTTTAAAGGTAAATCTGTGAAAAGGCCATCTTAAGGTGCAGAGGGACAAATATCTTCACATTAAGGCGTCGAAATTTAAAGATCCATTCAAAGATAAATCCTTGAAAAGTCCAGCTTAAGGTACAAGTTTTTGTCTACCTTAAGACATGGAAATTTCGAAGATCCCTTTAAGGATAAACCGTCAAAAGGTCAACTTAAGGTTTAAAGGGACAAAGGTCGTCCACCTTAAAGCATTAAATTGTAAGATCAATTTAAGGATAAATCCATAAAAACACCAGCATAAGGTGGAACGGGAAATATCTCGTCCACCTTAAGACATGAGAAAGGTCCATTTATGGATAAATTCTTGAAAAGACCAACTTTATATGTAAAGGGACAACTTATTTTTTAGGCCTTAACATCCTTTCAAGGATAAATCCATGAGAAGGCCAACATAAGATGCAAAAGGACAATTTCGTCCACCTTAAGGAATAAAAATTTAATAACTTGCATATTTAAAGGATTTGAAGACTTCAACTTTCATACTTGGAGGATTTGAAGATTTCCAACTGCATACTTGAATAATTTGAAGACTTAATCTTGCATACTTGGAGGAGTTGAAGACTTTAACTTGTATACATGGATGATTTGACTACTTCAACTTCCATACTTGAGGTGTAACAACCCTCAAAACAAAATAGGATAACTAGAGCCTATCATGTGTTTAAAGAGTTAATGACTAGTTAATAATGTGTTATAATGATGAACAATGGCTTAATGGGTCAGTTCGAATGAGTTTGGAAGTTGAATGTCAAAGAACGTACAAGACGTTTCGAAACTACTCATGTGCATGCTAGTGTGCCTTTGCATGTTTTATATATTATTTGGTATTCATATTGATAGGAAAGGACCCTAGCACCTAGTTGGTCATGTTTAGGGTTCAAAATTTTGGGTATGACTCCCCAAGGACCACCCTAAGGGTCCTTGAGGAAGACCCAAGACTTGGCAAAAATCAGACAAAACTGTCCCAAATGATGACCCTTAATCAATGACAAGTAGTTCATACGATGCCCGTAGTTTGGGGGCGTGGATCTACATTTAGTGGTGGTATATTAGCCCCCAAACTGGAGGCTCTGACCAAAATGACACCCCAACAAGATGGACCGTCAATCAGATGATGCCCAATAGATGGCTTTCCTTCGTTTGAACCTGCAGATTCTGCTAGCAATTTAGCAAATTTATGGGTGAATTTGGACATTCACCCCACGTCCTAATTAGCTATGAGATGGTTATTTAGGTTTTTTAGGTATTCTAATTTCTTCTATATCCCTATGACCAAAGTTAGACTTCACTTTTCAAAATCAGAACCTCCCACCCAAGAAAAATTCTCTCTATACTCCATTGAAGTTAGAACTCAAGGTGAAGCTAGGATTGAAGATTTTGAGTGGTTTCTTTACCATATTCCGTTGATTTTCTTGTAATAAGGTATGGTAGTTCATCCTTGATTCTTCTCTCATTTAAGGAGCTAATCCAAAGTCTTTTCCAAAAGGTTTCAAAATCCTTACCAATAATCTCCTCCCAAGGTTACAAGTGCAATGCTAATGTGAAGCCCCATAACCCCACATAACCAAGTAAACAAGATAGGAGATCACGAGTAATGCTTTGCTTCATACAACATATCATCATATGTAGCCATCATTACAAATAGCAATTTACACCAATAACATCTTTATCAATATAGTCAACATCATATAAGAGTATCATCATATAAAGACAACATATCATAATACATTATATCATATTACATAATAACATAAGAACAACCCCATAGGATTTTCCCTCAAGGACTGCAATGCATACGTAGAGTCCCATACCCGTACCTACACTAAGTCAAACCCCTTAAGTCACCCTAGTTAGTGTTCATTTATTACTTCATTTAACTTTCGAGAACAATTGCCTTAACCGATATAGATCACATGAGCTAATTGTGGAATCCAGCGTCATAGACCCCAAAACCTAAAGAACGCGGTCTACTTGCCAAGGTAGAACCAAAACATGAACATAACATTCTAAGTTTATACACTAGCTAGTATTACTATGGGGGAAATATAGTTCAAGAGTTAGGAGATATACTTGAGACCCTCTTTATGCATAATTTGTCACGACCGGGGAGCACCCCCAGATGCGACCGGCGTTGGCGTCTTTTCAGAGGACTCAGAAAAGCCCTTAACATTCTTCATACATATATATATATATAGTTATATATAGCCCTCTCACATAGAAGCTTACTTAGGCTTCTCTTTTAGCAACATGAATAACATACATACGATAGTCTAAAAACTGTTTCACAAAAAACCATCTAAAGAATACAAATCTTTAACTTAGCTAATACATTGTCAATATGCCATATAGGCCTTACTAAAATAGAATTAAATAATAAAAGGAATAAAAGAGTATATTTTAAAACTACTAAAGTCTTCATAGCTAGAATAATAAAAAGATACTATCATCGAATATGAGGACCTACCAATACTTGGAGAATGAGTTACAAGCTTCTCCAATCGACCTTCTTAATCTTCAATGGCCGGACCCTACATTTGTAGTTATATAAAGTAAGGGTTAGTACGCCACATGTACTAAGTATGGGTATATGAACATAAAACATTTAAAGTCATGCATGGAAAGAACCATTTATTTACAAAGCATGCTAAGTAATTTGAAAGCCTTTGATGCACATTCAATAGAGAATATACATGATAAGGATCACAACAACATAACTCATGATCCTAACCAAAAACATATCATCATAAAGTCATATTAACATTTTCATGTTCAATAGATCATATCAACATCACATACAAAACAATTACCAATATTCCCATCCCAAGACTACAAGTGCAATGATCATGTGAAACCCCATAACCCCACATAATCAAGTAAACAAGATAGGTGACCATAAGTAATGCTTTGCTTCATACAACTTACATCATAAGTAGTCATCATCTCATATAGAAACATTGACAATTTCATGTTCATTAACATAGGTAACATCATATAACAGAAACATCATAATCATAAGCATTATACATTTCATATTCATATTACATGAGAACAATCTCCTATGACTTCCCTTAGAGTCAACTTATGCAATGTCTAGGTAAAGTCACATACCCCTACCTATACTAATTAAATTCCTTAAGTCACCCTAGTCTATGTCCATTTACTTCTCTTTCATTTTACATAAGAAAAAAATCGCCTTAACCGACATTAGACCATGTGAGCTAAACATAAAATCTGGTGTCATGAAACCCCACATCGAAAGAAGGTGGTCTATTTTCCAAGGTAGAACCAAGACATGAACATAGAATTCTAGGTGGATCTACTAGCTAGTATTCCTATGGAGGTAACATATTTCAAGAACTAGGAGATACATTAGAGGTCCGTAGTTCCACATTACATGGCAGCCTCTATCTCATGAGAGTCATTGTCAACGTACCTTCCAACTAAGGAAGGGACACCTCTCATATCTAGTTCATCGATGCTAAACTAAAGTACCTTTTTGAATAACCTTTAAGTCATCATTTATCATAAAACATGTCATAGGCCATATGAGATTAACTTCTCGTATAAACATGATCATAAGCTCTTTATGTTGAGATGAGAATTTCCTTTCATCACAACCTTCATTTGTGATATTAACATATCATAATCATAGTGTGTAAGGCATACAAGATAAACATCATCAACTTGCATTACCATATCCTAACCATGATCTCACATTCAACATATTCATAGGACATCATATATTCATTGAAACATTATACATACTTCAATTGCATAAAAACTTCAATTATAGGACAACATCAACATAATAGAGTAGTCATGACTTAAGAAGACTATCCTAATTTCTCCCAAGAATCTTCATCAAGAAGTTACACACAATTCATAACAATAATCCAATAATATAGTGAAATAATCAACAACATAACCAATCCAACCAGTCTAGTCATAAAAAGGACGAATTCATAGTAAGGGTTAAGGGAAAGGGCTCATTTAAGTGTTCATTCAAGATGTACTTCAAATCCCAACAATTACATGACCTTTAGTGATAGATATAACATAATCGAATCCCTTATTTAGAGAAGGAACATGCTTCACACGAAAACCCAACATTACATATCAATTACCCAACAATTACATACTAAATTAACCATAGAAAGTCATAGGTTTTCATCATTATTCATAAATCTCATGTTTGAAAGAAAATCTGTTTGTAGACTAAAAACCCTAGGAACTGAATTTTTGGAAATCATCTTTGAAAGTACCTCTTGGGGAAATTAATTCTAAGAGTGAAGAAGCCATACCTTATTGACAATTTAATCCACGAATTTTGAATGAAAACCATGGAGACTTAGTCTTCTTCCTCAAGCTTTCTTGTTCTTCAATGGTAGTTGAATAGAGAGAGTGTTTTGTGATAGAGATGAGTGTAATTTGGTAAATCTGATTTGGATTTCGTGAAAGTGACTTAAAACTGATCTAAAACCAATAAAAGCTCGTCCCCTAAATTACCCAAAAGACCCCTCACTTAATTGGGTCTTTTTGTGAAGTTAAATTGACTTAAAAACGACGCGAACGAATCTGGGAAGTGGCTGCGCGTCGCAGGGACTATTCCAAATCTTTTTTTTCCTGAAATTTGGGTCGAGGAAGTGCACCTCGTGGAGGCCCCGCATTGTGAGGCTACTTTTTGCCTTCTTTGTGTTGGCTTCACGACGCATGGAATCATCCAAATCTTGGCTGCCACAAGCTGCTTTGGCAGCTTGCTCGCCAAGGTTTGAGTCTTCCTCAAGGACCCTTCGAGCCATCCTTGGGGAGTCTTTTCTAGACGTTTAGACCCTATATACTATATCTTACTTACTTAAAGACTTTTTACAAGTTTTAGAATTCATTTGAAACTACCAAACCTTTACCAAACATAGGGACGTCCACTAGATCAATTTAGCTAGTTTCCAGACGTCAAGGTCTTTCTTTGTCATTTTGGCTCTAACATTTTCTAATTGAGTTTAATACATTAATACAGATCTGGATATATTATTTTAACCGTTATTTAATAGGGGAAGATCTAGTCTAAGTCATGAGACTTCCGAAATGTTACATTATCCCCCCTTAGAAACAGTCATCCCCGAATGACACTAAAATCTTTTGGAGGGTAAGGATAACTGAGTACTAGCAGCCCAACAAACAACAACATATAGTCATAATGAGTCATAACTCATAGGAGTACTTCACAACTCCTTTGAAAACATACCACAACATTACACATTGCAACATAATTCATGATGCACAACATATAAGAGCTCAACATTTCATAGCACATAATAAGGAACTACCTTCTCAACAACAACATGACCTCAAAACACATCAAAGGGTTACCATGCTATCAGTCTTCTCAAGACAAAAACAAAACAACCAAATCTCAACAGGACAACATGCATACATATTTCATATAAGTGCAAAAGTAGAGTATGAAGACATTTTCTTGAAACTCAAATTGGTACAACTTCTACCAAAAATGCCCCTATTTAGGAATCAAGTCAATTTCATTTTATTTATTATTTTCATTATCAAGGGGAATTTCGAACCTCAAGGAGTAAACAGATGAGGGTAGCAGGACTTCATGTCAGCCTCTGCCTCCCATGTTGCACCCCGAACAAGATGCTTCCTCCATAGGACTTTTACGGAGGCAACCTCTTTGTTTCTCAACTTCTTGACTTGGAGATCTAGGATCTCAACCAGAACATCTTTATAGGGGAATTTCTCATCCACCCCTAAACCTTCAACATGCAGAATAGACACCGGGTCGCCTATGCATTTCTTGAGCATAGAAACATGAAACACCGAATGAACCAAAGGTAGTTCACTAGGTAGTTTCATCTCATAGGCAACTTTTCCAACCGGTTGTAATACCTCATAATGACCAACATATAGGGTACTTAACTTCCTCTTCTTACCAAATCTCATCACCTCTTTCATAGATGAAATCTTCAAATAGATGTGATCACCTATATCAAACTCAAGATCTCTTCTCCTATTGTCGTCGTAAGACTTTTGCCTACTATAGGTTGTTTTCAATCTATATCTTTTGACTCGACCTTTCTCTATAGACTCATATATAATCTCAGGACCAAGGAGTGAAGACTCACCAACTTCAAACCATCAAACCGGAGACCTCCATCTTCTACTATAAAGAGATTCAAAAGATGCCATGGAGATGCTCGAATGGTAGCTATTGTTGTAGGAGAACTCAATCAAAGGTAGGTGATCATCCCAAATTACTTTGAAATCAATAACACAGGCACTTCACATATCTTCAAGGGTCTGAATGGTACGTTCCTCTTGACCATCTGTCTGAGGATGAAAAGCAGTGCTAAGTTTCACTTGGGTACCTAAACCCTTTTGAAAAGCTTTCAAAAAACGAGAAGTGAATTGGGAAGCTCTATCCGAAATGATGGACAAAAGAATCCCATGAAGACTCACAATCTCATTAGTGTAGATCCTTGCATATTCTTTGGCCATATATGCAGAATTAACAGGGATAAAGTTGGCACATTTGGTCAACCTATCCACAGTAACACGTATTGAATCATTTTGCCTTCGGGTTCGAGGCAACCCAACAACAAAGTCATATTGATGTCTTCCCACTTCCAAGTAGGAACATCCATGATTTAGGTTAAACGACCCGGTTTTAGGTTCTCGACTTTAACTTATTGGCAATTTGGATACTTAGCAACAAACTCCGCTATGTCCCTTTTTAAACCATCCCACCAATAGACCTCTCTAAGGTCATGATACATTTTGGTGGCACCCGGATGTATAAAATAACGAGAAATATGGGCTTCATATAGAATTCGATTTCTCAAATCCTCAATATCCGGTATACAAAATCTCCGTTGGTACCTAAGAACACCATCCCCCTTGAGAGAATGACTCATTGAGCTTACCAAGTACCAATTTCTTCAACTCCATCAATAGCGGATCAAGATGTTGCTTAGATTCACCTCCACACCTAATGATGACTCGGAGTTATTATGGACCATGAAACCACCATTTAGATAATCTTCTAACCGCACAGCTAAGTGAGCCAAATTATGAACATCTTCCACAAGTTCTTTCTTCTTTTCTTCCACATGAGACACATTACCCATAGTCATACGACTCAAAACATCCGCAACCACGTTGGCATTGCCGGGGTGGTAAAGGACACTCATGTCGTAATCCTTCAAAAGTTCTAACCATGTTCTATGTCATAATTTAACTCATTTTGTGTGACCACATATTGAAGCATTTTATGGTTAGTAAACACATCAACGTGCACAACATACAAGTAATGTCTCCATTTTTTCACGGGAAAAACTAAGGCCGCTAACTCAAGGTCATGAGTTGGATAATTCTTCTCATGAAATTTTAGTTGCTTAAAGGAATAAGCTATCACTTTGCCATGTTGCATGAGGATTCATCCTAAGCTCACTTGGGAAGCAGCACAATGCACCACAAAGACTTCATTACCCTCTGGTAAAGTCAACATCGGGGGCGGAAGTAAGCTTATCTTTCAACCTCTTTAAAACCTTTTTCACAAGCTTTTGACCACTCAGACTTCACCTCCTTTTGGATCAAACCTTTCAAAAGAGAAGCAATGGACGAAAATCCATCAACAAACCTTCTATAGTACCCGTCTAGACCCAAGAAGGTTTTTATGTCAGTAGGAGTCAAAGGTGTAGGCCAATATCTAACCGCATCCATCTTTTTCAAATCAACCTCTACACCATCACCAGAGATAGCATGGCCAATAAAAGAAATTGAACTCAACCAAAATTCACACTTGCTAAATTTTGCTTAAAGTTTGTGTTCTTTCATAACTTGCAAGGCCAACCTCAAATGACTCTCATGCTCAATTTCATTCTTGGAGTATCTCAAAATATCATCGATGAACACAATCACAACTGAGTCGAGGTAATATCAAAAAAATTCTATTCATTAGGTCCATAAACGCTGCCGAGGCATTTGTTAACCCAAAAGACATTACTAGAAATTCATAGTGACCATATCTAGTTTGGAAAGCCGTTTTGGGAACATCTTCTCCTCTCACCGTAAGTTGGTGATATCCAGACCTTAAGTCAATCTTGGAAAAGTAACTTGCACCTTGGAGTTGGTCAAATAGATCATCAATCCGAGGGAGAGGATACTTGTTCTTTATGGTGACTTAATTGAGTTGACGATAATCAATGCACATCCTAAGGGACCCATCCTTCTACTTCACAAACAAGACTGGGGGAACCCCATGGAGAAATACTAAGTTGAATGAAACTCTTATCTAGTAAATCTTTGAGTTGGACTTTCTACTCTTTCAATTTAACCGAGCCATCCGATATGGAGGAATTAAAATGGGGTTCATGTCCAGTAATAAATCAATGCCAAAGTCATTTTCCCATTTGGGAGGAATTCCAGAAAGGTCATCAGGAAAGACCTGTGGAAATTCCCTCACTACGGGGATCGATTGAATAGAAGGAGTTTCACATTCTAGATCATTAGACCTCATAACATGGTATAGACAGCCCTTGTCTATCATCTTACAAGCCTTCAAGCAAGAAACGATTTGACCCCTTGGCATATAATTTCCCCCCTTCCACTTTAAGATGGGTTCATTTGGAAATTGAAACTTCACTACCCTCGTTCTACAATCTAAGCAAGAAAAAACAAGCATGAAGCTAATCCATACCAAATATGATATCAAAATAAAACATTTCAAGTTCTACCAAATCAAAAAGAGTAACTCTATTGGGCAGCATTAGGACATTTCCTACATACTCTCTTTGCAATTACTGAGTCACCCCTTGGGGTATAGACCGAAAAGGGTTCAATCAAAACATCGGGAAGTATGTCAAACTTCCTAGATACCAAAGGTGTAACAAAGGAAAAGGTAGAACTGGGATTAAGTAAGGCATAAACATTAATAAGAAGACTTGTAACATACCGGTCACAACATCAGGAGAGCTATCTTGTTTACCCCTAGCCTTGAGTGCATGGAAGCGGTTTCTTTTTGGAGCGCTGGAGCTAGGACCGCTTGATTGGACTTGGATATTCCCCTTTCCTTGAATCTTCACACTAGGACAATCATTCACCATATGGCCAATTTTACCACAACCATAGAAACTATTCGTTCCAACAAGACATTCACCCACATGTTTCTTACCAAAGTTTCCACAAGTTGGTTTTTCTCTTGGTGAATCAACATTTCTCCCCTTTTGACATTTAGGGTTAGACACCCTATAATTGCGAGTCTTGGAGGAATATGGAGGAACTTTGTTTGAAAACCTCTTTTTGAACTTATACTTGTCTTGAATGTCAATCCTACTCATAGAAGAACCACTTTCAAAAGACCTTGACTTCTTAGCTTCTCTATTATTCTTCCTTAGGCGAATCTCCTCTACCTTTTGTGCATGAACCATCAACTATGAAAGATCCATGTTGTCATGGAGCATAGCTGCACGACATTCTTCTTCCAGCTCTACGGACACGCGTGTTACATAACGGCTAATTTCATCAATATCATTTGAACCAAAGAGGAAGTATATTTGGAAAGCTTAATGACATTAAGGAGTATTCCTTAACACTCATACCTCCTTGACGAATGTTGATGAACCCCTCTACCTTAGCTTCCCTTGGCTCCCTTGGGAACAACCTATCAAGAAAAGCCTTTTTGAAGATCTCCCAATTCATTGGACCACCTCTTAAATCCCGACTATCCTTCCATTGATTGTACCATGTTTGAGACACATCCTTGAGTTGATATGCAGCAAGCTCAGCCTTTTCAGTAGTACTCACCCCCATAGAAAACAAAATCTTATAGACCTCATCAAGGAAGTCTTGGAGGTCTTCATCAACTTTGGATTCAAAGAACATAAGAGTATTCATCCTTTTAAAATCTCTCAAACGAGTAGACATAGTACTGGCATGTTGGTTCTCTCGATGTAGAACCTCCGAGTTATGTTGTGCCGTCATGGATTGACCTTCATTAGTGATGGCTTGGGACATTAGGAGAAGGGCTTCCCTCGTCTTATCATCTATCATGGTCGGAGGATTGAACATAACTTGATCATTCACACCAACTTATCTTGAGGAGGGACTAGATTGCCTTGGGGAGTAGCTCCCGCATAGAAAATCTATTCTCCCACTATTCTCATGGATTTACTTCTTGTGCTCATCTCCTATAACTACAAGAACGGGATTAGATGGTAAAATACACATAGTGTCAAAACTCTGGAGTCACGACATAGGATTACCGAGAAAAGAGAATTTTCCTAATCATCACATAGTATCTCATTCATAATTGTGGCGCGCTTCACAACCATAAAAAAGACACCATATAAAGGTTTTTTAGTGAGACATTGACCCTAGTTATTTAACCTCATGATCTGATAACATGTTTGTCACGATTGGGGAGCGCCCCAGATGCGACCGGCGTCGTTGTCCTCTCAGAAGACTCAGACAATCCCTTAGCATTCGTCATAACATTCATCATAACATGTGATAGGCTAAAATTTTGCGGAAAATTTAAAACTTTCATACATATATATATTGAGGTATACATAGACCTCTCACATAGAAGCTTACTTAGGCTTCTCTTTTAGCAACATGATAAACATGCATACGATAGTCTAAAAACTGTCTCACATAAAAACCATCTAAAGAATACGAATCTTGGACTTAGCCAATACAATGTCAAAATGCCATATATGCCTTTCTAAAATAGAATTAAATAATAAAAGGAATACAAGAGTATATCTTAAAACACTAAAGTACTGATAGCTAGAATAATGAAAAGATAGTATCCTCGAACATGAGGACCTACCAAAAGTTGGAGAAAGAGTTCCAAGATTCTTCAATTGACCGTCTTAATCTTCAATGGTAGGACCCTACATTTGTAGTAATATAAAGTAAGGCGTTAATATGCCACATGTACTAACTATGGGTATATGCACATAAAACATTTAAAGTCATGCATGAAAATGACCATTTCTTAATAAAGAATGCTAACTCAGTTGAAAGCCTTTGATGAACATACAATAGAGCATATACACGATAAAGAATCACAACAACATAACTCATGATCCTAACCAAAAACATATCATCATAAAGTGATATTAACATTTTCATGTTCAATAGTTCATGTCAACATCGCATACAAATAACTTACCAATAATCCCATCCCAAGCCTACAAGTGCAATGATCATGTGAAGCCCCACAACCCCACATAATCAAGTAAAAAACATAGGAGACCATAAGTAACACTTTACTTCATACAACTTATATCATAAGTAGTCATCATCACATATAGCAACATAGACCATTTCATGTTCATTAATATAGCCAACATCATATAAGAGAAACATCATAATAATAAACATTATACATTTCATATTCAAATTACATAAGAACAATCTCCTAGGACTTCCCTTAGAGTAAACTTGTGCAATGTCTAGGTAGAATCCCATACCCCTACCTATACTAAGTAAACTTCTCAAGTCACCCTTGTCGATGACCATTTACTCGTCTTTCCATTTACTCGAAGAAATAATCGCCTTAACCGACGTTAAACCATGTGAGCTAAACATGCAATCTAGTGTCATGAAACACCACACCGAAAGAAGGTGGTCTACTATCCAAGGTAGAACCAAAACATGAACATATCATTCTAGGTGGATCCACTAGCTAGTATTCCTATAGAGGCAACATAGTTCAAGAACTAGGAGATATATTAGAGACCATAGTTCCACATTACATGACAACCTCTATCTCATGAGAGTCATTGTGAACCTACCTTCCAACTAGGAAAGCGACACGTCTCATATCTCATTCATCGGTACTACGATAAAGTTTCTTTTTGAATAACCTTTAAGTCATAATTTATCATAAAACTTATCATGGGCCATAAAAGATTAAATCCTCGTATAAACATGATCATAAGCTCTTTAGGATTAGATTAGAGTTTCCTTTCATCACAACCTTCATTTGTGAGATTAACATATCATAATCATAGTGTGTAAGGCATACAAGATAAACATCATCAGCTTGAATTATCATATACTAAGCATGATATCACATTCGACATATTCATAGACCATCAAATATTCATTGAAACATCATACATATTTCAATTGCATAACAACTTCAATTATAGGCCAACATCAACATAATAGAGTAATCATGACTTTAGAAGACTTACCTAATTGCTCCCAAAATCTTCATCAAGAACTTACACTCAATTCATAACAATCATACAATAATATAGTGAAATACTCAACAACTTAACCAATCCCAACCACTATAGTTATACACAAGACCAATTCATAGTTTGGGTTAAGGGAAAGGGCTTATTTAAGAGTTCATTCAAGCTATAGTTCCAATCCCAATAATTACATGACCTTTAGTGATAGATATAACATAATCTAATCAATTATTTTGAAAAGGAAAATGCTTCACATGAAAACCCAACATTACATATCCATTACCCAACAAATTCATACTAAATTAACCATAGAAAATCATAGTTTGTCATCACTAGTCATAAATCTATAGTTTGGAAGAAAATCCATTTGTAGAGTAAAAAACCTAGGAATTGAATTGTTGAAAATCATCTTTGAAAGGACCTCTTGTTGAATGAAAACCTTGGAGACTTCGTGTTCTTCCTCAAGCTTTCTTGTTCTTCAATGATGGTTGAATAGAGAGAGTGTTTTGAGAGAGAGATGAGAGTGATTTGGTAAATCTGATTTGGAGTGCGTGAAAGTGACTAAACACTGCCTAAGACCAATATAAACTCTTCCCCTAAATTACCGAAAATATCCTCACTTAATTGGGTCTTTTTGTGAATTTAAATTGACTTAAAACCGACGCGGATGAATATGGGAAGTGGCTGCGCGTAGCTTGGACAATTCCAATTCTTTTTTTTCTTAAATTTGGGTCGATATAGTGGACCTCGTGGAGGACCCGCGTTGCGAGACAACTTTTTGCCTTCCTTGTGTTGGCTGCGGGATGTGTTGCAACCTCCATATCTTGGCTGCCACAAGCTGCTTTGGCAGCTTGCTCGCCAAGGTTTGGGTTCTCCTCAAGGACCCTTCGGGCAGTCCTTGGGGAGTCGTTACTGAACCTTTAGACCCTATACACTACATTTTACCTATTTAAATTCTTTTTTATAAGTTTTGGATTTCATTTGACACTCCCAAACCTTCACCAAACATAGGTACGTCTATTAGATCAATTTAGCTAGTTTCGGACGTCAAGGTCTTTCTTGTCGTTTTTTATCTAACCTTTTCTAATTGAATTTATTACATTAATATAGGCCTTGAAACGTCATTTTAACCATTATTTAATAGGTTAATCTCTAGTCTAAGTCATGGGACTTCCGGAGTGTTACACAATTACATTGTAATCTCTATCTTATGAGAATCATTGTGAACCTACATTCCCACATTGGGAAGGGATACCTCTCACATATAGTTCACTCGGTTCTAAGCTAAAGTCCCTTTTAAAAATATCTTTAATACTATATTAATCATCATATATTTGAATAGGCCATAGGAGACTAACCCCTTGTATATCATAATCATTAGCTCATTAGGAATTGCATGTGTCACATCCGGGTTTACCCCCAGACGTAACCGGCGTCGTCCTCCTATTTGAGGACTAAGACAATCCTCTTAGCCTCATCATAGCATTCATCGATTAAAAATATGAAGGAATTTAAAACTTTTTATCTATAACTACTCGGAGGTTTACATAGACCTCTACATACACATAGTCATATTTATATCAAGTATACATAGACTTGTTCATATACGAAGATTACATAGTCTTCTACTTGTATTTCACACATTTATAAATAGAGAAGTAATAGTCTTAAAAACCTTCTCATCTCATAAACCATCTATCAAAGACAATAAATCTTGGGCATAGCCCTACATTAATACAAGAAGCCACATATAGGCCATATACAACATCGTCTCAAATGAGTAAATGAGTCAAAACAGAATTTTAGTAACTAAGTAACATAGGAGTAAGATGTCGGCAACGCCCTCGGGAGAATGAGGACCTACCACTTGGATGGTTAGAGATCCAAGTCTTCCTTTCCAGCAATTCGGCGCAAGATCAACGACCTGAACCTAAAATGTTTGGGAAAAGGGAAAGAAATGGGGTTAGTACTCCACATGTACTATATATGGAACCACATATACAATTACCAATCAAATATACGTAGAAAAGGAAATTTAATAAAAATCATTATAAAACATGTATACGAGTGAAACATAGTAAAACAAGACATACTAAATATACCCTTCATGAAGTCACAAGTGCAATGATCAAGTAAATTCTCTTACTTAATCAAGTAACCTATCAAGACTATAATTAGCATGTCAACCTGCCTAACATACTCTTCCATTTCATGAAAACATTCTTCTTTAATCAAAAGCAACAACCTCATACTCATAAGCATGTTATTCATTGTACAAAGTAATTTACATTACATCACTACTTTACATACATAATATTGACCTCTCAAAGGTCCCATCAATGCCAACTAGTGCAAGGCTTAAGTAGAGTCCCATACCCCTACCTAAGCTATACCCAAACCCTCTAAAGTTACTTCGATTAGTCTATATCTTATTCATTCATTTTAGTTTAGGGAAACCTTGCCTTAAACGACATAGACCACATGAGCAAATGTGGAATCCGGTGTCATGAAACCTTACACCGATGGAAGGTGGTCTACCGGCCAAGTAGAACCTAACGTAAACGTAGCTATCTAGGTGGATCCACTAGCTTGTATCCTACGGTGGCAACATAGTTTATGGAGCTTGGGGAAAAGAACCATGGACATATCGACTCTACACCCTATTTGGGTCATGAGGCTATCCACCCCGTGAGGACCGTAGTGAACCCTACCTTTCCTTATATAAGAAAGTGTCACTCCCTCACATACAAGCTCACTCGGTGCTAAGCTAAGTCCCTTTATTGAAAATCCTTTACTCTTATCATAATCATAAATATACATACCTATATATATATATCATAGCTCAATAAGAATTGTATGAGAAATAATCCTTTCATTAACAATTCATATAGGTGAAGTTAGCCCTTACACATCTCATCACAATAGGCACATCTTTACATAACAACTTCCCTATATTATGATCTCATAGGAAGCCTCACAACCAACCTAAACATTTGAATTCAATCATCATACCGACCTATCACCTTAAACGAGGTATACTTCAATACAACATTAGCACTTGATGACAATTAATCACAATTTGAAGTAAGGATTTGGATATTCAAGACTTACCAATACTTCTCCATAGATCACCAATGAGGGCCTTACCATCAACCCATAGATCAACCCCAATTTGGGTCATCATACCAATGTAATTCAATAATCAACATTAGAACTAGTTTAAGAGAAGCACTATACCACAATGCAATACTAAACAAAGCTTGGTAGCATGATATCAAAGTCTATCTTCTTACCCTAGATTCAATACTCAAGAAATAGGCATGAAGAACTTCCATTACTTACAATATACTCATGATCAATGCAATAATAACCACTAAAGATGATTTAAACAATAATTAGATCAATTTCATCAATCCAACCCTAATTCATATCAACCCCAATACCTAGGGTTAAGGGTTAGGGTCATCTCCCACAATCTAGACCAAACTACATCAATTCATCATAATCAAGTTACAATACATGATAATCTATTCATTATAACCCAAAGAATACATAAACAACTCAATTCATATAATCAAATTCGAAATTTGGATGAAACCCATATGAAACTCAACTTTTTGAAAATCTTTGAAGGAGCCCTTTGAGGGAAGAATCTCAAAGGTGAATTAGATCCCATACCTTAAGATTTGATGACGTTTTGATGGTAAATTTTGTGCTAAATCAGCCCCCAATTATCTCCCCAAGTTGTTCTCCAATGGAGTCTTCCAATAGAGAGAGAAAGTAGAGAGAAGGAAGAGAGTTTTGTTTTGGGAATAATGATTAGGCTAATGAGGGTTGGGGTATTTATAGTGGGGTCCTAAGCCACTTAATTAGTCTCCCTTAATCCCCTAATTACCCCTAAGACACTTAATGAATTAATTAAACTAAAGCCTAAGCTCTGAAAACTTCACAGGCCCTCCCCGACGGCTCCCCGACGACGGGCCGTAGTGGGCGTGATGGACAACCTCCCTCCGTCCTGCACATCCAGCACGGTGGTCAGAGACTGTGCAGGCGGAGACTTTCTCCCCAGAAACTAAGGCTGGCACGACAGTGGCCTCGACGCCTCGTCGCGCCTGTGATGCCCTGTCATGGGGTCCGTCATGGCCTACTGTCTCAAGGGTCCCCCTCGAGGGCCCTTGGTTGGTCCTCGGGGGGTCGTACCCTGACTTTTCCGGCATGAAACCATCCCGCACTATGCGTTACACCTGCTGTTACAAACTTTTACTAAATTCCGACTCTTTAAATTGTTCAAACCAAAAGAAACACTCTAGCTCTTTAATGAACCAACTTTCCGGACATTATGAATGTTTTGGTTCCAACAAACATCAACGACTCCATATACTCCTAATTTGGCTAGTATCAACGGTTTAGACCTTAAGGAACCTATTTAAGTCTTATCACTTCACCTTGGGATTTCAAAATGTTACATTATCCCCCCCTTAGGAACAGTCGTCCCCGAATGACACCAAACACTCTTTAAATGAGGGAATAGACTCAAGACTAGCAACTCAACCAATTCACAATATTCAATTAGCATGAATCATATTATTTCAATAAAAATACTTCAAAACATCCATTTATCATACATAAGCTCAAAATTTCCTCATGAGGTTTCTCCTTTTCACATATACATGAGCTCAATCATTTATTACACAAGTCAATAAGCACAAAGTTCATCTTATCAATATGCTCAATACCATATCCACAAGGATTAACTATATCTCAACACATGACTTGACTCAAATATGCAAGAAGCGAGACAACTTTCAAATTTATCTAAGGTCACCTTAAAGTGACTCCATTTTTTTGAAGTCTCCAAAACTAGGAGTTTTGTAAAGTTTCACCAAAACATCAAAGATTCACAATATCTAACGTATTTATATCATTAGAGAGAGATACTAACCTTAATCATCAAAAAGATAAGGATAACGGGTTTTCATGTCGGCCTCGGCCTCCCATGTTGCACCCTCAACTAGGTGGTTCTTCCATAACACTTTTACGAAAAACACCTCCTTGTTCCTCAACCTTTCCACTTGCCTATCAAGGATTTGGATAGGAACCTCCTCATAAGAGAGGTTATCCTTGACTCCAACACCTTCAATAGGGAGAATAGTCTCGGGATCCCCGACACACTTCTTCAACATCGAGACATGGAAAACTGGATGCACCAAAGCTAAATCGTTAGGTAGTTTCAAGCGATCGGCAACTTTACCAACCCTTTCCAAAATGTCATAAGGACCCACGTAACGAGGTCTCAACTTCCCTTTCTTGACAAATCTTACCACCCCTTTCATAGGTGAGATTTTTAAATACACCTTGTCACCCTCTTCAAACTCCAAATCTCTTCTCCTATTATCGGCATAGGACTTTTGTCGACTATAGGCTGTTTGTAACCTATTTCTAATGATATGCACATTCTCCAATGTCTTATAAATCAAGTCGGGACCAAAGATCGATGGTTCACCAACTTCAGACCATCCGATAGGAGACTTACACCTCCTACCATACAAGGCTTCATAAGGAGCCATGGAGATGGACGAATGAAAACTATTATTGTATGCAAACTCTACCAACGGCAAGTGCTTATCCCAACTCCCTTTAAAATCAATAATGCAAGCTCTAAGCATATCCTTAAGAGTTTGAATTGTTCGTTCCGCTTGACCATCCGTTTGAGGATGAAAGGCGGTACTCAATTTCACCTTAGTACCCAAACCTTTTTGGAAAGACTTCCAAAACCTAGAAGTGAATTGTGCACCCCCATCCGAAATGATGGATAACAGAATACCATGGCGACACACAATCTCATCTATGAATATCTTCGCATAATCCTTCGCCTAATACGTAGATTTGACGGGAATAAAATGAGCGGACTTAGTCAATCTATCAACAATCACCCATATAGAATCATATGACTTTTGAGTCCGAGGCAATACTACCACAAAGTCCATATTAATGTCTTCCCACTTCCAAGTAGGAATTTGGATCTCTTGTAGTAATCCACCCGGCTTTT